>OX442429.1:7149703-7181527 GCA_949361645.1 Spongilla lacustris | reverse complement strand
CCTCCCTCCCCCCCCCCCGCCCCCAGACCTGGACTACCTTTTTGGACATTACACAGGCATCTTACTGGTCAGCACACTGTGGTTCATTGGCTACTCTGCCTTCCAGCAGAACAAACCAAAGGTCTACCCCAAAGTCATCCTGCCTGGCCTCTTGTCAGGCATCATGTGGGGCATTGCAATGAGTGAGAGTCATGTGACAGTCATACAGTGATCACATGATATCACTTGGTATTTAATCTTTTTTTTTCTTTTCTTTTTTTCCTTCTTTCATCACAGCTGGATTTTTCATTGCTAACCAACACCTCTCACTTGGAGTGAGCGTGCCACTATGTAGCGCTGTGAGTGCGCTATTTCTAATAAGTGCACAACATTCCTTGTTTGTTGTTAACACAGGGTCCAGGCTTTGTGAGCTCTGCCTGGGGTATCCTGGTGTTCAGGGAGATCAAGGTGACTGTCCCCCCACCCACACCCACACACTTTATTGCCTGACCCCTCCCTCTGCTCCCATCCCTGTGCCCTCCACCCTCCCTCTTTCCCTCCACCCTCCCTCTCACTTATGTCAGTGCCCTGCCTGTCCCACTCCACTCCTCCCCTACCCTCAGTTGTTCTGCTTCCTTCCCTTCACACCCTCCACCTCTACACCTCCCTCCTCTCCACCTCAACACTTCCACACCTCCCTCCTCTCCACCTTCACACCTCCCTCTTCTTCACACCCTCCACCTCCACACCTCCCTCTTCTTCACACCCTCCACCTCCACACCTCCCTCTTCTTCACACCCTCCACCTCTACACCTCCCTCCTCGACACCTTCACACCTTCCACCTCCACACCTCCCTCTCCTCCATCTCTACCTCTCCCCACTTTCTACGCTTACCTTCTATTTTAAATTTCAGGGGAAACTAAACATTGGTCTGTATTTCTGTGCATTCTTGGTTTCTGTTGGTGGTCTGGCTATGAGTGGAGTGTCTAAATGTGCCTTCAAGTGCTGAACACCTTGTGTGTATACCCATGTGTGTGTGTGTTCATGGTTTTTATAACAAATTGGGAAAATATCAAGTTTTCAAAGTTGTTTTCTGATATTCTAAGAGATTCCTAGGTACTCTACAACTTACGTACAGCCTGGTGAATAAATGAGTGGAGCTTAACGTGTATTGGATTAATCTAAAACCTCGTGCTGTCCATTTGAGATGTCTGTGGGGCCTCTAGTGCAAATACAGCAGAGATGTCTCTTCGTGTGATAGAAGCACTTTTAACTGACATCTAGACAATGTTTGGATAGAATTACGTCTAGCAAATAGATGCATATATAATTTTTATTACAATGTAGACTACTTGTATAATGAAACCTAATAACCTAAGTCCCACTCAATGCAATTAAGGACTGTTTCCAATTAAAATTTATACCCGCGGCCGCAAGGTAAAATTTAAAATTAAAAAAACTATAAACACACGCCTGTCCTTGCCCAACTAATATGTCCGCGACAGTGACAGCATTACTTCTGCTGTGTCTGTGTCTGTGTTGGTTAACGAACGTAGCATGCGCTAGCAACAAATCCTGGATCTGCTATGCAACAGGTTACCTTCAAATATGTATCACGGGTCTTTTTGTATTAAAGGTCAGTATATGTTACAGGCGGCGACAACGGAGCGTCAGTGGACTACAATCACTGCTCAGCAAAAAATGGAAGAACCTCTACCGTATGGGAAGGGTACATCGGTGCTGTGGTGGCTATCTTTTTTTTTGGTAGCAACTTTGTCCCCGTGAAAAAGTTTGACACTGGAGATGGTGAGCCTTATGCTTATGTTGCATGTTATGCATGTACTGTGCACGCGCCCAGCGTATGTGTGTGCGTGTGTGCGTGTGTGCGTGTGTGCGTGTGTGCGTGTCACAGTGTGTGTGTATGTGTGTGTGTATGTTGTGTGTGCGTGCGCGCGTTTCTGATTTGCAGAGCGCCAGAGCATACGCGCAGGAACGGGGGGGGGGGGGGGGGGAAGCGCTATAGGCAATTAGGCCCGACTATACGGTAGTCCGGGCCACGACAACGAAGAAGTTTCAGATCCCCACCCCCCTACCCTCAGGACAGGTATTGGTATTGGCCCCCCTCCCCAGTATTCAAATGGGCCTCCAATCTTATGCAGCTTCCTACGCCTGTGCAGAGCACCACAGTGCCGGCTTTAGAGCTATGAGCAACCTCTCCCTCCTCCCTAGGGTTTAGAGCTATGAGCAACCTCTCCCTCCTCCCTAGGGTTTAGAGCTATGAGCAACCTCTCCCTCCTCCCTAGGGTTTAGAGCTATGAGCAACCTCTCCCTCCTCCCTAGGGTTTAGAGCTCTGAGCAACCTCTCCCTCCTCCCTAGGGTTTAGAGCTATGAGCAACCTCTCCCTCCTCCCTAGGGTTTAGAGCTCTGAGCAACCTCTCCCTCCTCCCTAGGGTTTAGAGCTCTGAGCAACCTCTCCCTCCTCCCTAGGGTTTAGAGCTATGAGCAACCTCTCCCTCCTCCCTAGGGTTTAGAGCTATGAGCAACCTCTCCCTCCTCCCTAGGGTTTAGAGCTCTGAGCAACCTCTCCCTCCTCCCTAGGGTTTAGAGCTCTGAGCAACCTCTCCCTCCTCCCTAGGGTTTAGAGCTATGAGCAACCTCTCCCTCCTCCCTAGGGTTTTTCTTCCAATGGGTTCTCTGTGCGGGTATCTGGATGGTAGGCATGGTCGTGAACATGATCAGGTACCAGCCACCTCTGTTCATGCCATCCTTTCTGGGCGGGGTCCTGTGGACCTCAGGTAAGAGAGGACTTAAGGGATCGTGTCATTCCTTGCTACGTTTGCACCCTGTTCTTCTCTGCAGCAAACGTTCTGACTGTGTCTATCATCAAGATGATCGGACTGACCATGGGGCTGACCGTGTGGGGTGCCACTAACCTCCTGTCTGGATGGGTCTCTGGAATGTGAGGGGAACTAGCTTGTCACGAGCTCACATGCATACAGCCTCTACACAATCAGGTTCATATTGGGACAGAAAGATTCTCTGAGCTGTTCAGGGCTGAACTATGGGGGTGTGGCTCTAGTTATCATCAGGTAATGTTTAACTTTTTTTTCAACATCTTGATTGCTACTCCTCCCCACCACACCCATGCTCCTCCCCACCACACCCTCCACACCACACCCCTGCTCCACACCACCACACCCATGCTCCTCCCCATCACACCCTCCACACCACACCCATGCTCCTCCCCACCACACACCCCTGTGCACATTTACATGCCCACATGTACACACATGCAACTTCTGCAATGCACATCCCATGCATGCATCACCTGCCCATTCACCACACACCCTCCTACCCACCCTCCCACCTACACACCCATTGCCACACACCCATCACCACACACCCTCCCACCCACCTACACATCCATCACCACACATCCATCATCCATCACCACACACCCTCCCACCCACCTACACATCCATCACCACACACCCATCACCCACTACATATGTAACACGCAGTACTTGTTTGTTTGCACTTGTGAAGAGCAGTGGGAAGACAGTTCCCGCCCCTCCTCCTCCCCATCCTTCAGATTTGGAGAAGACATCACTGCTGGATAATGGACACCAATACCTTGAGGGCTCCCTTGACACCAAAGTGGTACAGGTCACATGTGTGGTTGTATGTGCTTAGGTGACACACACACACACACACACACACACACACACACACACACACACACACACACACACACACACACACACACACACACACACACACACACACACACACACACACACACACACAACATACACAGATTCATAATGGCCACACATTGACCACAAGGCCTAGCAACCCCACAATCAACGTTGATGACAGTGACTACTCCTGGGTGGACAAGCTGGGGGTGTGGCCTCGCCGAATACTGTTAGCCTCTGTGTGTTCTTCTCCCTGTTATAACTTACACTCTTTGATCACTTTCAGAGGGTTTGGCCTGGCTATGTTTGTTGGTGTGCTCTATGGCATTCAATTTCTGCCTGTGCAGTTCCTGAAGCTGTGTACAGACGCCTACCATTCATGCAATGGTTTGTTGCCTAGGGTCCAGATAAGTTCAAAGCTACCTCCCCTCCCTCCCTCCTCCCACAGACCTGGACTACCTCTTTGGACATTACACAGGCATCTTTGCAGCCAGCACGCTGTGGTTCATTGGCTACTCTGCCTTCCACTGGAACAAACCAAAGGTCTACCCCAAAGCCATCTTGCCTGGCCTCGTGTCAGGCATCATGTGGGGCATTGCAATGGGTAAAGAAGGATCACGTGATAGCTTAAAAATCTTACTAATTATTATTTTTCATTCGGCAGCTGGCGTGTTCATAGCAAATGACAACCTCTCCCTTGCTGTCAGCATTCCGTTGAGCTCTGCGGTAAAGTGTTTATTGCATCCTATTTAATGCACACCTTTTATTAGCTTTTTTACCTGCAGGGTCCAGGCTTTGTGAGCTCTGCCTGGGGTATCCTGGTGTTCAGGGAGATTAAGGTGACACCTCTACATGTGTAGGCAAGGTTAATATTCTCCCCTCTCCCCTCCCACCAATTTAGGGAGTGTTTAGCATCACCATTTATTTTGTGGCATTTGGAATATCAATGTGCGGACTTATCATGAATGGACTGTCAAGAACAACTGTTCACTGTTGACCTAAGCCCTGGGATTTTATTTTTTAAAACTACATAACATGATTAATTAGTACATATGCAAATGTATATTGTACCTATTTTATTGTTGCCAGTGGTAAAGTTTTTTGATGCAAATAATAGGACTGCTTACGTAAATACAGCTTTGATCGCATACACACCTTGCACAATGAGATATGCATGCTACATGTACACCAGTCATGAAGTGGGGTCTGCTTTGTATGCAATTTTTAATGTCCAAAAAGAGTATTATGTTGGGTGGGGGGGTGGGGTCCTCAGGCACTGCAGGAGATGCATCCCTCCCTGTTCTGCAGGGAGCAGGCCATGTCGCTGTAGTCTTTGTCCTTGTTGCCTTTCTCTGCGTCGTCAGTTGCAGGTGCTGGCCCGCCCTGCTTCTTCTTGGCTTCGATCACCACCCTCTGGTCCACTGTGAACTGAATGGCGTTGGCTGCTGGCCTTGAGCGGAGGTAGTACATCCCTGTCTTCAACCCCTGTAGATGGAGAATGTAGGGATTAAATCTAACATGGATGTAGATTTAATGCCTGTAGGCCATCTCCCCTCCCTCTACCACTACCCATCAGCCCCACTCTTCTACTTGGCCCTGTTCCATAAGTTTACATAACGTACCTTCTTCCAAGCATAAAAGTGCATACTTGTCAGCTTTCCAAAGTTAGGTTCTGCAATATGGACATTGAATGACTGACTCTGGTCTATGAAGGCGCCTCGATCAGCGGCCATGTTGATAAGGGTCTTCTGTGACACCTCCCACACAGTTTTGTAAAGTCCCTTGAGGTCATCAGGTATCTCAGCGATGTTCTAAGTTGTACAAAAAGCAAAGATTATTTGGTCATGTGACAAGATCATGCATCATGTGACACAGGCTGATCATGCATCATGTGATGCAAACTGGTCATGTGACGCTGGATCCTGGTGTTGCATCTTCTTCTTACCTGCACAGATCCGTTGTGTGCTATGAGTTTCTGCTTCAGGTCCTCATCCCACAGACCCCTGTCAGTTAGGTCCTTCAAAAGGTGATGGTTCACGATCTACACCAGTGTGGAAGAGAGAAGAGAGGGAAGTAACTCCACACCTTGTATCAGTTTATTAAAAGCACCCTGTGTGGAAGATCCATTCATAAAAATAGACAAAACCAAACTTTGTTTAACCAAGGATATTAAATAGATGGATTGGAAACAGCATAATATACGTACATCCTGTTTCAAAGATACAGTCATAACACTATGCCAATAACTCAGACTTGGAGTTACAACGCCTGGTCAGTGTTTAATGGATATCATTCCAAAGCGTTTTTACTATTTTGGTGTGTAAGTCGAGTCCCGTATTGTGAACCACTTTGCTCGACAGAGGGCTCATCTTGATCATAGACGCTGTACATTTTTGCGACATCATTATCACATATGACTCTAAGGTGAATTGCTGTGATTTTTTTTTTTTAAGTTGGCTGCCCTCGGTATGCAGATTCAGTGGTTAGAAATGTAGGATGAGAGCTTTAAGGCATAAGCATTTAACAAGAATGAAGAGACAATGTTGCAAGTTGTGCATTGCTAGTTTAGATGTACCAGAATATATTCCTTCTACTTCTGCAACAACCTCACCATTTTGTGCTGACAATATTCATGACTAAACTTGGTTTAACTGTTTTAAAAGCAAATTTTATGTCCTTCGCCCATCCACTCTGCCCCATCCCCACACTCTGCCCCATCCCCACACTCTGCCCCATCCCCACACTCTGCCCCATTCCAACACTCTGCCCCATCCCCACACTCTGCCCCATCCCCACACTCTGCCCCATTCCCACACAGTGCTCTGCCTTTAGGCCACAGCTAGGCCTAGTACCCATGGGTCCACAGTGGACGAAAGCATGACATCACCCGTCTACTTCAAGAGTGAACACAGCCATCTCGTGGCCCCGCCCACATCCTTACCTGGAACTCTCCAGACAGAACCCTTCTTGTGTATATGTTGCTGGTGTAGGGCTCAATGGACTCGTTGTTGCCAAGGATCTGGGCAGTGGAGGCAGTTGGCATGGGAGCCACCAGCAGGCTGTTGCGCACTCCATATCTAGGAAGGGAGCTTAGATCATACATCTATCTGACTGGTGATTGGTGGTTTTCAGTTAGTGCTGTCTTTATTAGTAAACCACATACAGGTTTGAACATTGCACACATAATGTGAAAGAGGAGTAGGGGCAAAGGGAGAGGAGGAGGGGGAGGAGGGGAAATAGAGGGGAGGAGGGGAAAGAGAGGGGAGGAGGGGAAAGAGAGGGGAGGAGGGGAAAGAGAGGGGAGGAGGGGAAAGAGAGGGGAGGAGGGGAAAGAGAGGGGAGGAGGGGAAAGAGAGGGGAGGAGAGGAAAGAGAGGGGAGGAGGGGAAAGAGAGGGGAGGAGGGGAAAGAGAGGGGAGGAGGGGAGAGAGGGGAGGAGGGGAAAGAGAGGGGAGGAGGGGAAAGAGAGGGGAGGAGGGGAAAGAGAGGGGAGGAGGGGAAAGAGAGGGGAGGAGGGGAAAGAGAGGGGAGGAGGGGAAAGAGAGGGGAGGAGGGGAAAGAGAGGGGAGGAGGGGAAGAGAGGGGAGGAGGGGAAAGAGAGGGGAGGGGGGAAAGAGAGGGGAGGAGGGTAAGTAAAGGCTTACTTGGCAATGTCTGCCTTCAGCTTTGCCCAATCCCACAGGTTTGAGGGTGTCACACCCCACATGTCATACTGCAACATCTGCAACAAAAAGCATGTTTATCCTAAAGATGAAGGTAGGGCTGTTGTCCTTTGGCATCCCACAATTTCTGAAAGTGTCTTTCCCACTAGGCATATCTGTGCCCCTTTACAACATTATCTAGTAATCATATCAGAACCCTCAGACTTACTCCTTGGCTAACAGGGGACCCCTCGTAGGTATCATAAGGGCCATACTTAGCAGCCAACTCGCAAGAGGCTGTCAATGCTCCGTAGTATATTGTTTCAAATATCTTCTTGTTCAGTTCTTCGGCCTGGGGACTGTCAAAAGCGTACCGCATGAGTATGAAGGCATCGGCCAGTCCCTGGACACCTATCCCAATGGGCCGGTGCCTCTTGTTTGAGTACTCGGCCTGCATGAGGGTGGGGAGGTGAAGGAGGGGTAATGGAGGTGTGATGGAGGGGCAATGGGGGGAGGAAGGAGGGGCGGGATGGGATAAGTAGATTTGAACAGAGTGAGAGAAGAGGGAAAAAAGGAGTGGGGAAGAGGTTCATTACCTCCGGTACAGGATAGTAATTGATGTCGATAATCTTGTTAAGATTACGAGTTACGACCTGTGATGGGCAAATGGGTAAAGTAGGAGAGAATAAGCATGGAAGGAGGTGGGAGGGAGGGGAAAATGGTACCAACAGCGTTAAGAAGACTAGTAGTTACCTTTGTGATCTCATACAGCTTTTTGAAGTCGTACACGCCCTCAGGAGTAACGTACATGTTCAGAGCAATGGAAGCTAAGTTGCACACAGCCACCTGCAGTTATAAAGTCATGATCCTGATGCTCCACCCACACGCCCCTCCCTCCCCTTACTTCATTCGGGGCGGTGTACTCCACTATCTCCGTGCACAGATTGCTGCACTTGATGGTACCCAGGTTCTGCTGGTTGCTCTTGCTGTTGCAGCTGTCCTTGTACAGCATGTAAGGTGTGCCTGACTCGGTCTGGGACTCCAGGATGGCAAACCACAGCTTCTGGGCCTCTACAACTTTGCGCACTTTGCCCTCCCTCTCGTACCTATCAGCAAGGGAGGGGGAGGAGGGATTCAAGGGTGCAGGGAGGGGGAGGAGGGATGCAAGGGTGCAGGGAGGGGGAGGAGGGATGCAAGGGTGCAGGAAAGGGGAGGAGGGATGCAAGGGTGCAGGGAGGGGGAGGAGGGATGCAAGGGTGCAGGGAGGGGGAGGAGGGATGCAAGGGTGCAGGGAGGGGGAGGAGGGATGCCAGGGTGCAGGGAGGGGGAGGAGGGATGCAAGGGTGCAGGGAGGGGGAGGAGGACATACTTGGTGTACAGCTCTTCAAACTTTGGCCCCCATGTGTCAGCCAGGCCTGGGCACTCGTCAGGGCACATGAGAGACCAGTTCTCATTGTTCTCTACCCTCTTCATGAACAGGTCAGGGATCCACAGGGCGTAGAAGAGATCACGTGCTCGCTGGGTGAGGATGGAGGTGAAGAGGTGTGTAAGGATGAGGTGGAGAGGTGGAGGTGGAGAGGTGTGCAGGTGTGCAAGGATGAGGTGGAGAGGTGTGTAAGGATGAGGTGGAGAGGGATTGGTAGCAGTGCAAGGATTAAAGGATTAGTAGTGGTGGAGTGGAGAGGTGCGAGTAGTGGTAGGGAAGATCTGGATAGGACTAAGGTGTTTACCTTTTCCTCTGATCCGTGGTTCTTCCTCAGTTCAAGGAAGTCAAACACATCAGCGTGCCAAGGCTCCAGGTATATGGCAAAGGCTCCTGGACGCTGCATAGGGGATACAAGGTGTGAACGCAGTGCGAGGACTCTTAACTGATGGTTGGGTCACCTTGTTCCCTCCTTGGTCCACATATCTGGCTGTGTTATTGTAAACTCTGAGCATAGGTACAAGTCCATTGGAACAACCATTGGTCTGGAGAGAGGTGGAAAGCCTTTACAAGACTATCGAAGGACCTTCAAGGGCCCACTGCAAGCATGGAAGGTCTCATTCCAAGCATCCACTGTCATGGAACCCACTCACCCCTGCAATATAGCTACCCCTGCCATGGGACCCACTCACCCCAGCAATATAGCTACCCCTGTCATGGGACCCACTCACTTCAGCAATACAGCTACCACTCCACTCACCCCAGCAATATAGCTACCACTGGCCCTGATGCAGTGAACAGCCAAACCTATGCCTCCAGCCGACTTGGAGATGTTGGCACACATCTTCAGGGTGTCATATATGCCCTGTAAGGAAGGAATGATGGGAAGGAGATGAAAGATGCGGAGGGTGGGGGATGACCCAGTGATGAAATGATATTTAGTGACTGAGAATAAGCCCCCAAAAGTCAGGCCCAGTCTAGACCAAAAGGGGGTGTATAGAGTTGTTGCTCACACCTCAGGTCAAAGATCACAAACACCACAGGAAGTATCCAAATGCATTATTGTATTAAGGTGGAAAAGCAATCACATTAGGAGGGTCAGGTCTGCAGGGAATACCTCAATACTATCATCTTTCATACACAGCAGAAAACAGCTGGACAACTGTGGCTTGCACGTCCCCGCATTGAAGAGGGTAGGTGACGCGTGCACGAACCACCTCTCTGACATCAGGTCATATGTCTGAAGGGGGAGGGTAAAAGGATGATGTCATGTTGATGATGCAATCACGTCACACCTCTATAGCAGCATCAATGTCTTCCTTGTGGATTCCAACTGCAACTCTCATCAGCATGTGCTGTGGTCGTTCAGCAACTAAGTGTGTGTGTGTGTGTGGGGGGAGAAGGGGAGTAGTCAGCCCCTCCCCCAATCAGGCAAACAGAAATGAAACCTTTTCCGTCAATCTTGAGGAGATATGATCTTTCAAGTGTCTAGGAGAAGAACATACAGCAGAGCATAAGTGTGTAATGAGTAAGGGTCAGTAGTAATTTACACCCAAGTGGTAATTAATATTCTGGATAGTGTTCAAGACCCATAGAGCCCATTTACTGCCCCCTTGTTCCTCCCTCCCAGGTCCACCATTAACATAAAAGGTACCAAGGCACCAGTAAAGATGTTCCAGTGTGCAAAACCAGCTTGACCAGAGAAGCAGGCCCTGCGTTCAGCAGCAGGGGTCAGCTGGGTGAATACACTGCGCACAAGATGATCTATGACCCACTAAAACTGCGCACCACTTTTCCTGCAGGTTGCACACAGAACAGTGGGTCACCCCCTACATGGCCACACCCCCAGCCCCTACATGGCTACACCCCCAGCCCCTACATGGCTACACCCCCAGCCCCTACATGGCTACACCCCCAGCCCCTACAAGACCACACCCCCAGCCCCTACATGGCGACACCCCCAGCTGTACATTGCCCACACACACCTTGAATCCAAAATACTGATAGTTGAAGTCTCTATCGTATATGATAGCTGAATTCAGCCTCTTCAGAAAACGAAATTATTGGTAAATAATATTTATAACCATTACATCATCCTTACATCAGCATTCTTCATTATGATCTCATGTATCTCCTTGGATATCATTGGAGAGTGTCTTCCATTTTTGGAGTTCACGTATTGATACAAGTCATCCATTACAGCTGCACACACACACACACAGGCACACACACACAGGCACACACACACACACAGCCATGAGAGCCAGGTCACATTCAAGTCACATGACCCTACCACTGAACTGCTTTTTGGTTTCTTTGTGAAGATTTGAAATGGCAATCCTGGCAGCAAGGATTGCATAGTCCGGGTGCTTTGTAGTCATGGTTGCAGTAGTTTCAGCCGCCAAAGTGTCAAGTTCCACCGTTGTTACTCCGTTATACACCCCGGATATCACCTTCATAGTGATCTCGGCCTAGAAAAATAAAGCGACAACATAGAGCGCCTAGCACTACTTCTAAGGCGGACGTACAGGGTCGACGTAATCTTGGTTTAATCCGTAACACAACTTGCTTATCCTGGATGTAATTTTGTCAAACATAACCTTCTCTTTGCGGCCATCTGAGGAGCAGATATACCACGCTGCAATGGAAGTGAGCTGTGCCAAATGCCTCACCTCGCTTCACTACTTGCATTCGTGACATGCTCCTTGCAGTTGAGTTACACCCGCACCCGCCAAAATTATCCACAGGTAATAATATTCTAAACTCACGTGATACACAAGGTGGTAATGTCATTGTGAACCCTGGCCCTACATGTCCCACGTCATTATTCGCCGTTGCTGTTGTATTTGCATGTATTCCTTTACGTGTAGTTCCCTAGATGAATGTCTGCAGTGTAGAAATGACTTGATAGAGGCTGAACCAATTAATTCATACTGGGTGCATCCTGACTCTGACTAAAATTAAAATACATGACGTTTAAAACCATCTATGACTTTACCGGTTTGCATACTTTTTCACTGCCCTTGACTTCTGCACCCAATATAAACATTTCCTAAAAGAAAGTTGGTGTGATATATTATTGTACAATTGAAAACCATAAAGATGAAAAATGGAAACACATAGCACCCTACGCACATCCTTGATTAGGCTGGCAAGAGAGATACGACAAAGTGCGACAAAGGTACCAGGCCATGAATTAAAATTCCTCAAATATTATAATATTCTCTGTTAATAATCTTACAAGAAAGTCAGTTTGATATAAGATTGCAAAGCACTGAGTTACATGCAGTAAGATGAAGGCACAGCTCCATGCAGTAAGATGAAGGCACAGCACCGTGCAGCAAGATGAAGGCACAGCACCGTGCAGTAAGATGAAGGCACAGCACCGTGCAGCAAGATGAAGGCACAGCACCGTGCAGTAAGATGAAGGCACAGCACCGTGCAGCAAGATGAAGGCACAGCACCGTGCAGTAAGATGAAGGCACAGCACCGTGCAGCAAGATGAAGGCACAGCACCGTGCAGTAAGATAATGGCACAGCACCATGCATTTGATTAGCACGTGTGCCCAAAAATCCATGGTAACTGGGATAAGGTCCATAGGTAAACATAATGTGCTTCAGTTGCAACTGCAGGATGTTTGCATTACTCCTATTCTTAGTGATTGTGTTGCAATCATATGTATGTACTGGTACAGTAGTAATAACAACACAACTATAAAACTATCAACACTCTCTCATATTTCCAGTCACTGGGGGTATCAACATACCCACTAAGAGGCGATGCTTACCCCACCATAAAAAATAAGGGGAGTAGGCTGGTGTTGTCCAAACACTCTATGTAGGAAGGCAAAGCCTGAGTTTATCAAAGTAGTTGTCCATACATTGTGGTGTATGAACATTAACTGGTTCTGATGTAGATCTAAACCCTAATGATCTCTTCCATCCATGTATGCATCTTGCTAGTACTGATACACATGTACAGGATTGCCAATCCTCCCGGATTTTCCTGGAGCCTCAAGGTTTTCTAATATGTCTACGTATTGTCATATATAATAAGACTTAGTCTTGCATAAAACCTCAAGGTTTTGTATTTTGGCAGGTTGGCAACCCTGCTGATGTAGTAGTAGCTGTATGGGTGAAAGTTGTAGCCCTTAAAGTTGGACGAACTGAGCCTTAACATTTGTACCTACAGCGCGCGAACTCATCGAGAAGTTTCAGCTTTGATTAAAACGTCGATCGGGCGTTGTACATATAGGGACACTGACCTGTACACTTGGTTTGCATACAGGCGTACTGAAATGTGGTACCATGCTTAGCGAACATGTATATATTTTTTTCACTGTTTAAATTGCAGCCTTGGGCCGGCCTCCTTCGGTCCTGGCAGAGTCGCGCAATTAATTTTGTGCGACGTCGATTCATGGCTTTGATGAGTCAGAGAACTGCTCAGGACTTCTCCACCCGTGTGAGCGAGGCTAGCGAGGCGGGCGAAAAGTTCGTGGAGTTATTCTATGATACCGTGGATAAGAGAAGACAAGTAATGGTTTTTTAACATAATTATGTACTTGGAACCAGCGTTTGTTCACGCAGCAATTAACTGGATTTTACTATGAAGGATCATTTCTAGTGTGGAATGGCAACCCGTATTCCGGTGTTCAAGATATCAGCGTTTTCTACCAGTCGCTTCCAAACAGCCAGCACACGATAGAGTGCTTCGACTGTCAGCCTGTTTTAGGTGCGCGTCAGTAAGAATAACGTTTATACAGTGTGGACACAGTTTGCTATTTATCGACCTTCAGACTCCCAGGGCACAACGACCGTCATGGTGAATTGCGAGGGAGTCGTTAGCTTTGATGTTCAACCTGGTGACCAGCACAACGAAGAATCCTTTTCACAGAACTTTCTTCTCGTCAAGCAAGGCGATGTTTGGAAAGTGTCAAGCGACTGTTTTAGATTCCTTGATGCTCTCACATAGCAAGGCGTTCATATTGCCATATAAACTTACGTGTCACTGGCCAAATATCCTATGCACCATGCATTCACATTACGATGGTGTAATAATAGTATGCACAAAAGTTGTGATCAAATAAATTTTGTTGTCTTAAAATTATGATGATTTGTTAGATAGCCTCTTCTGTAACTCAGACACCAAATCCTCCATCTTGACAAAATCCTGTGACGAGAGGTCGCACATGTGAGCCATTGATCTTTATGCAACACACAGCAAATTACCTCCTGTTTTGTGGTCACGTCCTTGATCTTAACTCCTCCATTTTTCTTCTCCTCCTCGCCGAGGATGACGACAAATGGCACGTGATGATTCTCACAGTACTGGAACTGGTTCAACAGCTTGGGCTGCTTCTTGTACAACATCTCTGTCTACAGACCAACACATCCACCTCTTTAGGACCTCACACACATAGGAGAGCTCAGAACTACCTTTATCTTAGCATCCCACAGCTTGGTGCAGACGGCCATGCGGTCCTCCAGGAAGTTCTTCTGTCCAGAAGCCACCAGTACCTGCGTCTCCACAGTTCTAACAGCAGCTTCAGAGGCCTTGGCCTGTGCCTCCAAGATGGAGAACAAGCGCTCCACACCAATGCTCACGCCCACACACGGCACCTGCATGTATGTAACACGCACATATGTAATATAATGTATGATTGGCGTGTGTGTGTGTGTGTGTGTTTGTGTTGCAGATGTTGCTGGCAAGCCCCACGTACCTGATTGCCTTTGGCATCAAACATGCCCACAAGTTCATCGTACCTGCCCCCACCAGCCACCGACCCCACTGCTGGCGCCTCACTCTTATGGTCATCAACACCACCTGCATATCACATGACATGTCACATGACCCAACATCGTAGAAACTCAAGGAGTGCAAACGCGAAAACTAACCTTTTAAAATAGCTTCATAGATGACACCAGTGTAGTAATCTAGCCCCCTTGCCAAGCTTAGGTCAAACTGAACCTTTATTCATTAGGAGGATAGTAGTTACAATTAGCAACCCCCTCCCTCCTCTGCAATACCTTAGCCCTCCCTCCCCTGCAATACCTTAGAAACCCCCTCCCTCCCCTGCAATACCTTAGCAACCCCCTCCCTCCCTCCCCTACAATACCTTAGCAACCCCCTCCCTCCCCTACAATACCTTAGCAACCCCCTCCCTCCCCTACAATACCTTGTCCAGCACTCCAAAGAGTTCACAGTAGTGGAGTAACAGTCTCATGTCCTCCAGACCTCGCTTGGCATTCTCCACCGACACAAGCTTTGTATCAGCACTCAGCTCCTCAACTAGCTCCTTCCCTCCATGCTTTTTAACATAGAACCCTATCCGATCAGCCACATCTTCAGCCAAACCCTTCTCCTTCACCATTTCATCCTTGACTTCCTCCCATGGAAGCTGGTGGGCATAAAAAAAAAGAGACTGTGACACAACCCAATGTTTATGAGAGAGCTCTCATTCCA
This sequence comes from Spongilla lacustris, assembly GCA_949361645.1. Lineage (NCBI taxonomy): Eukaryota > Metazoa > Porifera > Demospongiae > Spongillida > Spongillidae > Spongilla > Spongilla lacustris. The sequence goes on along the minus strand of OX442429.1, from coordinate 7,166,322 downwards.
ACCTTGTCCAGTTTATCAACAGCAGAACAGATTGTACGAAACTTGGCAGATTCAACTCCACATGCTTCGAACATCCCGTCCAGGATCTTACGATGGTTTACCTAAACATGATGTAAACCCCAGCTTTCAACTGCCCACAACACAAAACAGGTACCTGAAAAGATATTATGTCCACACAAACTATTCAACTCTTGTGGAACAAAATACAAAACGCAAATAGCCCTAAAGATTATCTTTCAATCAACGCCAATGTAAAATGCATGCATCTTTCATCCCTTCATAACTTTCCATAAGGAAGAGATAATTATTATCTGTGGTGTGTGCACACAGGTGATATCACTGCAATGTTTGTGTAATCAAGTGGGGTGTGTGCTAGGATTACAAAGCCATATGTACCTTGATGACAAAGTTGTTAAGTCTAAGCTCCTGTAGGATCTCAGCAACAATCCTGACACACTCTGCATCAGGAATCATTGGGTCATACTCCCCAGCAATGTCAAAGTCCTGGAGGGGTTTAAAAGATGACACATTTGCACACACACCATACACACACATACACACACACCATACACACACGTGTCCACTTTACTCACACACTGATAGAATTCCCTGTATCTGCCCTTAGTCATGGCAGGCTGATCACGTCGATACACCCGGTCAATGTGATACCGTTTGATCTGCTTCACCTTGTTCATGGCTACGTACCTTGCAAAGGGCACCTGTGAGATCAGGCTAAGGGATAGCTAGCTACTCGTGGAAGATGTGAACACACACATATGTGGGTACAGTACAGCAGCTGGGGGATACAGTGAGGTCATATCTCAGGGAGAGAAGCTCCCCGCCTTGGTCAGCTAAATCGTAGATCAACTTGGAATCCTCTCCATACTTCCCCATGAGTGTCTCCTAAGGAGAAGGAACTAGTTACATGGGAGCAGCCAGCCCTTTGCACCCATCCCTCCCTCCTCAAACACTCTCCCCCACTACCCGCAAACCTTCAGTTCAAACACGGGCGTATTGATGGCAACAGCCCCATGACGATTGAAGCAGGCCTTGATCTTCGTGAACATATCTTCGCGGATTGCCATTTGGAATGGGTCATAGTCGCGAGTACCCTGCAAGCGGAACGCTTGCCACGTGCTGATTATGGCGTTACATCCCATACCTTTGGGCACTTCAGTACGTATTTTCCTCCTCCATCGTCACAATGCTTTTGTTTTGGCACCTGAGGTCAAATAGAGGTTAGGTCAAGTGCGAAGGGAAAGAAACCAATTTTACCATCGGATAAGTAAACGCAACGGGCACTACAACGGTCTCGTTGCTAATAGCCCTTCTTTAACACACACAAACAAACACACACACACAACACATCCATGCGACAAAATGTGGCTGTCCCTGGTTTTTTGACCGCTATCCATCCCATGGTGGTAACGTGGATCAAAACCAGGAGGGAACGGAAAGCATCTCCTCATGGACTGGAATCGAAACTTTCACTTTCCCCCCAGATATCATAGAGAGAATGCATGTCATATATATCAGGGCTTGTACGCTAACATTGGCCATGGCGAGGCATACAAATCTTCTGGTTCTTCTGAGGAACAAAGCGGCCATCGCGATGGAAACTTAATCCTGCTGAGTGAACAGGAGCGACACATTGTCTCAGACGTCCTATTTTGCCAGCCCCCAAATGTATAGCTGCGGTGAAATGATATTTACCTTCTCCTGAGGAGTTGCTTCTTGTTTTGGTTCATCTACCGTAGCCATCGCGGCCACGTGCGTTCAATAACCAAGCAAAATGCACGGACCATATTCGGGCCGTGTGCCGAGAAATAAATTTATCGCACACCATACTTGTAATAAAGGTTGGTCAAAGCTAAAGAAGAGTATTCGCGTTTTTGCTTTGGAACTTGCCGTCATCATTTTACTTTGGAGCCACAGCCATCGACTTGCTGCTATTACGAGTACAAGGGGGCTCTAGCTGTCAAGATGGCGGACACCCTCCCATCTGGGGGTTCGTTTTTGTTAGATTCTCTGGGGAGAGCATTTGGCGACATCTTAAGGAAGGACTTTGAGCGAGAATTGGAAGCAGAGTACGAAAAATATATAATGCACGATTATTCTAACTGGTTACGCTTTGGTTTACGTTTTCTTATCCAGAAAAAAGAAGGACCGTGAACCAGAGATAAAAAAGCCAAAGAAGGGTGAAAAGAAAGAAGAGAAAAAGGTACATGGAACATGCAAGCACGTAGCATTGTGGAGTAGTTTGTAGGGTGTGGTTCATTTATAGCACTTAACCGTTGACAACAGGCTCCCGTGAAGAAGGAAGTCGAACAGAAGCGAGTGATTCGCGAAGGCTACAACTCGCTTATAACGCACCCCAATGCCTCCTGCTTCTCCGTATTCTCACACGTCCGGCACTTCGTGCTGCAGAACCAGCTGTGTGAAACGTACAACGCCCGCCTAAGCTTGGGGGACGAGGAGGAGGCTACGGAGAAGGGAGGAGATGCCTCCAAGAAAGAGCAGAGCAAGATGCCAGTGGTATGTGGCCAGGGGTGTACTGTCATGTCCTTTACTCCCCCTCCTCCCCCCCATCTTTTCCCCCCCACATGTACACCAGATTGTTGGACTGGGTGTGAGGGGGGTCTTCGCCATCATCCGGGACGTGTGGCACACCAACACGGAGCTCTGTGTGCGAGCACTGCGAGAGTTTCTGCATATCTTGGAGGGACAGGAGCCGTTCAGCCTGAGAAATGAACCAAAGGAGACAACTGGTAATGGTGTAATGTATATGTAGGTGTGTAGGTGTGTGCATGTGCATGTGTGTGTGTGTGTGAGCATATTTGTGTGGGTGTAGATGTGTCATTGCAGCACATTGTCTTCTTAGTTTGATGGTCTAGAACTTGTCTTTCACTACTGAGGTTGTTTTTGGTAATGGTGCCCTTCATGCCTTCTGTCCCAATGGCCATGTTATGGGTGTGTCAGTATGAACAGGTGACCTGAGTAAGCTGGACATTTTCACATTGACCTTTTGGTCTTCAAGCCCATGTCATGACAGCCCATGTCATGATAGCCCATGTCATGATAGCCCATGTCATGACAGCCCATGTCATGACAGCCCATGTCATGATAGCCCATGTCATGATAGCCCATGTCATGATAGCCCATGTCATGATAGCCCATGTCATGATAGCCCATGTCATGATAGCCATGTCATGATAGCCCATGTCATGATAGCCCATGTCATGATAGCCCATGTCATGATAGCCCATGTCATGATAGCCCATGTCATGATAGCTTATGTCATGATAGCCCATGTCATTATAGCCCGCCCATGTCATGATAGCCCATGTCATGATAGCCCATGTCATGATAGCCCATGTCATGATAGCCCATGTCATGACAGCCCATGTCATGACAGCCCATGTCATGATAGCCCATGTCATGATAGCCCATGTCATGATAGCCCATGTCATGACAGCCCATGTCATGATAGCCCATGTCATGATAGCCCATGTCATGATAGCTCATGTCATGATAGCCCATGTCATTATAGCCCATGTCATGATAGCCCATGTCATGATAGCCCATGTCATGATAGCCCATGTCATGACAGCCCATGTCATGACAGCCCATGTCATGATAGCCCATGTCATGATAGCCCATGTCATGACAGCCCATGTCATGATAGCCCATGTCATGATAGCTACATTAAATCTTCTCTCCATGCATATGAATACATTTTTTGGTCACACACACACACACACATGCACAACACACATGCCTACACGCACACATGCACACATGCATGCACACATGCATGCACACACATTCACACTCACATACATGCGCACATGCACACTCACACACATGCATGCACATGAACACACATACACATGCACATGCGCACACACACACACACACACACACACACACACACACACACACACACACACACACACACACACACACACACCTGTATACAGATGCTCTTTTTGAGCTGCTAATGGAAATGGTCCGCTTTACTCGTGGAAACAAACCTTACGGAGACATTGACAGTGTGGCCAGTGCATGTTTGTTGAGTCTTGTGATCGCCCTGGGAGACACGGGCAAGATGCTCCAGGCTCTCACCACCATGCTCACACAGGACCAAGAGATGGTCACTATGCCAGTAAGCTGCTGTGCCTACAGTGTACATGTTGTGCAACTTTTAGTTTACGGGAAGTTAGTGTTCAGTCCCTAGCTCTGTTAGTGTTCAGTCCCTAGCTCTGTTAGTGTTCAGTCCCTAGCTCTGTTAGTGTTCAGTCCCTAGCTCTGTTAGTGGTGGTGTGTGGTGTGTGTAGTGTGCTGGCGAGCTTCCACCATTGTTCAATTTGGGATTTTGTGTTTCTATTGGTGTGCAGCCACAATTGCTGTTTAACCCTATCAGCTCTGAACTCCTGTGTACAGTATTGCCAGAATGGTTGATGCATGTGCCCCTCCCCCCCCCCCTCCCCCTGCTCACTGCAGATCCCTGAGATCTTCAACATGCTTCAGACGTCAGTGCAAGCGGTCCTTCTTGGCGGCACAGTGGCTGACATGGACTGGAGCTGCAAGGGCATTCTAACCCAGAGTTGTGTGGAGGAGTGGCCTTTGGAGGGATGGCAAGCCGAGAAGAAGGGCGTGGCCTCGGGCATGGCGAGTGACGGGCTGTACCTGTACCTGCATGGTCCTCATGGCCTGGTCAAAGTTGGCTCGGGCTACAGTAACACAAAAAAGGTGTGTGTGTGTGTGTGTGTGTGTGTGTGTGTGTGTGTGTGTGTGTGTGTGTGTGTGTATGTGTGTGTGTGTATGTGTGTGTGTGTGCAAATTTGTACCAAGTATGTTGGGAGAATGACTTGTGAACATGGTACCTACCTTTGCAGGGCCGTGTCTATGTGCTGAACAGCCAGTTCTATCCTGACCAAACAGGATGGCTTGGATTCATTTCTGTACGTGACTAAAGACGGCATCATCCTCCACTCCTTCACCCTCTGCATTTTTCACACCCAACCTCCATTTCCCACACTCCCACCCTCCATTTTCCACACCTCCCCCTTCCTCCCTCTCCCGTTTCCATTTCCACACTCCTCCCCCTTCCTCCCTCTCCCATTTCCACACTCCTCCCCCTTCCTCCCTCTCCCGTTTCCACACTCCTCCCCCTTCCTCCCTCTCCCGTTTCCACACTCCTCCCCCTTCCTCCCTCTCCTTATTCCTGTCCCTCCTTCCCCACAGGGCAAGCTGTTCTACTTCCCCCTTGGCCAGGCAGATGACACACTTACTGTGGTGGATGTGGACACTCTTGAAACCATAGGCTTCCTGGAGCTGAGTGCAGAGTTCCTTGGAAGACACTGCCTCTTCACCAATGGGACTTCTCTCCAACAGATCAGAGCAAATAAGGAGGTTTGTGCCATAATGGTGTACTTTGGGGAGTGTGTAAAAAGGACCTTGTCATCTTGAGCATACATTTGTGTGTAGGTTTTATTGTTCCTACTCTTTTGGTCCTTGGTGATATGAAGGGAGGCAATCAACCTTTATTTAGTAATCGTGATAAGTGGTGCGATTTCCTGCAATGGTCCACAGGCTATCTTACATGTAATATGACAATTGCCATAACTTGTAATTAATCACCATTTTACCTCACTAATAACCTAACTCTCCTGTGACTTGATTGTGTGATTTCCTATACCTACATACTCCTTCCACTGTACCATTTGGAGGTGATGCAATGGAGGGGGAACTGGGATTTAACCACATGCACACACTACGCACTCACATACAGTGGAAATCGTGATACTTGTCGTTAAAATTTTTTGAGTGTGTTTTAATGTTAGCTTGATTTTTTAACATTAACTGTATGCAGTATTGAAAATCTGACAACACAGTGTTGTTGACCAAACATTTGTAAACAAGTACCAGAAATAAGTAAGTGTCACGTGACTAACACGTCTGTTTGTTTTTGTTTTTAAGTGTCCCAGTCCAAAAAACGGATTTGTAGCATATTTCTCAGCTCTGAGGCAGCAGATCAACACAAAATTTGGTATATAAGAGAAAAACAAACCTGCCAAACGTTTGGCCGAGTCATATTTCAAACCCGGGAAATACTTTGTGTGTTTTCATGGGAGACACGTTTGTTTAGGTCGAAAAGCGTTTAACATGCTGCTTTGCACAGTGGGCGTTATACGCGACAGTACATCGATTTGTATACCGAGGGATGGCTATTGAACCATAGACACCTATGTTTACAACGTAACAGTTAATTTTACCGTCAAAATTCTGCTTGCAAACGTTGTATATTAAAAAACACGCCATTTTCGAGTGAATCTCATTACAATTGTTACGTTATTGTAACAATTTCATAATATTAATTAAAGTTTCGATGCTGTAGCTGAAAACGGGAACGGTTTCAATTGCGAAAACGGTTCTTCTAAGAACCAAACATCAACCAGCGAAAAAAAGCGGCGAGCAAGTAAAGAGGCAAGTCATGTGTGGGTACCTTTGAAGTGAAGAAAGGCTCCGAGGGGTAATCGCGAAGCTGCCGCTTCGAAGCGGTCAGCAAAGCAGCTAGGTTCCTCAAAAAGCAGAAGGACGAATGCTACTATCGCAGAGAGTGCAGCCAAGGAATTAGAGTCCCTCGCTGTACACATGCCAAATGTGTCCGATAGTGATGCAAGAGTGTTTGCATTACGAATGTACTACATAGAGGTATCCAACGACCACTGATGCCCAAACAAATGTGAGTCACATGTTTTTGGTATGTTCCAGAACTATCGGACGCATTTGGCATGTGTACAGCGAGGGACTCCAATTCTTTGGCTGCACTCTCTGCGATAGTAGCATACGTCCTTCTGCTCTTTGAGGAACTACCGACCACCACTTCGAATTCAAAGCGGCAGCTTCCGGATTACCCCTCCGAGCCTTCCTTCGCTTCAACGATGCCCAAGCATGATTTGCCTCTTTACTTGGTTCTCGTATTCGCCGTTCCCATCTTCAGCCATAATACAAAACCTTTAATTAATTGCCAATAACGTCATAATTGTAATGAGATTCACTCGAAAATGGCGTGTTTTCTAAGCTTCAACGTTTGTAAGCAGAATTTTGACGGTAAAATTAACTGTTACGTTGTAAACATAGGTGTCTATGGTGCAATAACCATCCCTCGGTATAACAATCGATGTACTGTCGCGTATAACGCCCACTGTGCAAAGCAGCATGCTAAACGCTTTTCGACCTAAACAAACGTGTCTCCCATGAAAACACACAAAGTATTTCCCGGGTTTGAAATATGACTCGGCCAAACGTTTGGCAGGTTTGTTTTTCTCTTATATACCAAATTTTGTGTTGATCTGCTGCCTCAGAGCTGAGAAATATGCTACAAATCCGTTTTTTGGACTGGGACACTTAAAAACAAAAACAAACAGACGTGTTAGTCACGTGACACTTACTTATTTCCGGTACTTGTTTACAAATGTTTGGTCAACAACACTGTGTTGTCAGATTTTCAATACTGCATACAGTTAATGTTAAAAAATCAAGCTAACATTAAAACACACTCAAAAAATTTTAACGACAAGTATCACGATTTCCACTGTACATGTACATGTACATGTAGATCTACATATTCACAAGAAAGGTTATAAACTTCCAGGCCGGGGAATTGATAAATTCCCAGCCAGCAGTCCTTGCTGAATCCAGGGTGGTTACAAAGTTTGACGTTTCTAACTTTCCTGTCATTTTTTGTGGTTCTGAGTGTTAGTACATCTTAATAAATCTACCATATGGTTCTGACCTCATGTAGGGAGGGTTTGCTCTTCGGACCTTTGACATCAGTGGCTCAACGTTGCCTTGTGTGGATGTGAGGGAGCTCCAGCTGTCTCAGAAGAGCGTCCTTCGCCTGGGCCACTCAAAGTTTGACACCGAGAGCTCGATGCACACAGTGTGTGAGTGAACCATTTGTCAGTGGGGGGAGGGGAGTGGTCGAGCTAATGTCAATCTCATTTACCCGTCAGACCAGGACAGTATTGAGCAGGTGGTGAGGGTGCTTGCATCCAAGTACTTCACAGCTGTCCAAACTGCCAGTGGAAAGGTAGATCTTTACCTGTACCTTATGGAGACATGTATAGTGTTACTTGTTAGAGTGGAACTGCATATCTATTGCATACAAGAAGTATGCGTGTGTGTATATATTTATATATGTGTGTGTGTATATGTGTGTATATGTGCATGTGTATATGTGCGTATGTGTGTATGTGTGTATATATATGTAATGTGTGTGTATATGTATGTGTGTGTGTGTGTGACCTTCAAAGGGAAAGTCAGACATGTCCGTTCTTGACCAATTTTTACTTTTGTGTCTGTTTTTCAGCTGCTCTATACAGGAAGTGGTTCTGTGTTTGGCCTTGCTGAAGCTGATGTTCCCAAGGGGGAGTGGAGTTCGGTAGAGCTCCCGGACAAGGGTGTCAAGGTGGAGCACTGTTCCTGTGACAACGCTGGCTCCTTCTGCCTCGTCGTCAGTGACAAGGGCGTGGTCTACTTCGGTGGCACTAACAAGAAGGGAGAGTCTGGGGAAGGTACAACTTCCGTACAGCTGCTGTTATTAACACTTCTGTGGTTAAATTCCAAATTTTTTGAAAAGATGGAGGGAGGGGCTGGGGGAGGGGGGGGCGCCAAAGCTTCAGACGAAGTGACAAAATAAAGTAATACTCTTGTAACTGGTTATAAGTGGTTATAAATGCCCCCTGACTCTTGGGTTCCAAAATTACTTGTGCTTATGAAGTGTATGCCTCTTGCCCAGACCCGGGTCGCCAGCAGAAGCCAGTGAAGCTGAAGAGGATAGCCAAGCTGAAGGACCAGGAGGTGGCATTCTCTGCCTGTGGGGCACATTCAAGTGCACTTGTAACCCGCGATGGGAAGCTGTATCTCTTTGGAAGCTCTGATGAGGATATCACCGACAAAGGTGGTGGAGTGCATATTTATGGGGATAGTGTTTGTATATATAATATATATGGGACAGCTTCTTTTAAAATAAAAACAACCCTTTATTTCAAGTTTTACTAATTTCTTGATTTTCTGGTACAGGTCTCTTTCTGTAGAATTTTGATCAGTTTTGTGTTTCAGGTGTTGTGACGGACCTGCTGGGGATACCGGTCAGTCAGGTTGCCATGGGCCGCTCGCACAACTGTGTCCTCACTCAAGATGGCCGCATCTTCACCTTTGGTAACAACCAGTATGGCCAGTGTGGGAGGAACTTTGTGGCACCTAAGGAGGAAGATGCTGGTTAGTAGGGGTACATGTGTGTGGGGGTACATGTGTGTGTAGGGGGGAGGTACATGTGTGTGGAGGTACGTGTGTGGAGGTGTGTATGTGTATGTTTGTGGGGAGGGTAGGAATTGTGTTGCTTACACATAAATAAGTACTCCCAATTCCTATACCACTCCTACACCTTATGACCCAGTTCCTATACCACTCCTACACCTTATGATCCAGTTCCTATACCACTCCTACACCTTATGACCCAGTTCCTATACCATTCCTACACCTTATGACCCAGTTCCTATACCACTCCTACACCTTATGACCCAGTTCCTGTACCACTCCTACACCTTTGCCTCATCACATGTCCCTGTTTAGTAGTAAATATGATAGAACTGGACCATGGTCTTAGTGGCCCTTGCACACCTCGCTTGCTGTGTTCTATAAGACCTCACAAGTACCTATTTAAACGTTTAATTTTGCATTGTCAAGTTGTCAAAATTAAACGTTTAAATAGAAAAAAAAAAAAGAAAAAAGTTATTTTGCATAGCAGCACTTAATAAGACTCAGGTATGGTAGCCACCAATAATTACAATTGTTGGTTGGGTTCAGTAGTCTGTTCATCTTGGTGTCTGTTACCCACAGCAGCTGTTGAGGAGGAGAGCAGTAGTGAGGAGGAGGGGGATAATGGAGGCATGTGCCCCAAGGGGGAACACACCTGGAGCCATGCCGTCTGCATGATGTGCAAGTTCTGTGGGTTCTGCACCGGATACGGGCCCCACTGTTGCAACGAGGGGCTGCCAGGAAGAAATCCAGGAGCGTGAGTTATCGTGTGTGTATGTGTGTGGGGGGGTGTGTGTGGGGTGTGTGTGTGGGGGGGTATGTTGTGGCATTTGCATAAAGTGCAGGGCATTGATAGTAGATGCCGATGAGGTTGGTTGGCCATTAAGTGCAGATGTTCAGTTTGTCCTGAGTCTGTTTGGACATACATGTATGTACATGTAGTGTGGGGTAAATGCCAGTGGTACAGTTATGAGAGGTGTGTGGAGGGATTGATGTTAATTGAAGCCGTAGGGTACAAGAATAGTGAGCCATCTGTTGGCTTTAAGTCACTTTAAACAGAAGCTCGAACAGAAGCATTATTTCTGTACTTCCTGTCATGATCCACCTCTTGTTTGTCTTTCATGTAGGGAGTGCGGGTGTGGCAATGGAGACTCTGGCTGCTCTGTTTGTGGCTGTTGTCAGGTGTGTGGAGGGGAGAAGGAGGGCTGGGGAGGAGGCCTAGGAGAAGGCTTCGGCTTTGGTGGGGACCTCCAAGTGCCTGTGCTGCGCCGCATGCGTGAAGCTGTGAAGAAGCGCGACAAAGGCAAGAAGAAGAAGGAGAAGAAGAGAGAGAAGGAGAAGGGGGAGGAGAAGGAGAAGGGAGAGATGGGACTCCAGCTGCTCTTTGGAAGTGAGTTGATATGACACGAACACCCCATTGGTCGCCCCCTAACAAACTATTTGTAACATTGTGTATACATGTACCTACATCACGTTGCGGTCGTTAAAGAGTTGCACAAGGTTGTGTAACAATGTGTAGTTGAGATGACACGAACACCCCATTGGTTGCCCCCTAACAAACTATTTGTAACATTGTGTATACATGTACATGTACCTACATCACGTTGCAGTCGTTAAAGAGTTGCACAAGGTTAGGTAACAATGTGTATACAATTCAGTGCGAGTGGCTTAAAGATGTATCTAACCATTCTTAAAAATAAAACATTGTTGCCCTCTGTATTGTATGGCCTAGGAGTAATGATTGTGTAAGGGTTAGTGTTGGTAGGGTGTATTACTGTGGAAGAGAGATGCATTGGCCAAGGTTACCTGGTAGACTGGCTCTTAAGAGGAGCTGGTCTGTCGGTGTAGCTTGTATCTTGGCCAACCTTCTGCCTTCCAAGATCAACTGTGAGCTCTCTGCCAGGGCTGGAGCAAGTCTTATCCACCCTGGTCGTTCCAAGCCACAACATCACGCACCTTGTCATATAAATTACTCACCAACATTGTTGAATGATTTGTCCCTTCCATTCCATCACCTTCAACTTCCTTTCCTCCTCCCTTATTTCCTCCTCATTTCTACACGCCCTTCCTCCTCACTCACCACCCTTGTCCCTTTCTATTTCTCCTTCCTCCCCTCCTACTTCTTCCCTCCTGTCTCCCCCTCCACTCCTACTCCTCCCTCCCCTCCTCCCTACCCTCCTATCTCCTCCCTCCCCTCCTCCCTACCCTCCTATCTCTTCCCTCCCCTCCTACTCATTCGCAGATGCTCCACTGGATGGAGCAGCTGAGGTGCCCAAGGAGGAGGGGCCCAAGGAGGGAGGGGCTGAAAAGGCTGAAGATCTGATGTCCACCAAGAAGCCAAAGGCAGTGGACCTTCCTGACCAAGACATGACTGTGATGCAGGTGGACTGTGGCTTGTTCCATACTGGTGAGGAGTCTCTTCTGGCTTGCTCTGATCTGTCTCCTTACTATGCTCTAAACATCGCACATTTCCCTTCTAATTCTAATTCTATCTTTTTTATTACTAATAATCTCCTCACTCGCTATTACCTCCTCTTTCAGCCATTTTGCTTCATTCTGGAGATCTGTATGTGTTTGGAAATGGTAACCATGGGCAACTGGGCCAAGGAAACAATTTGCTGAGGTACAAATCATTTTTATATGCCAGTGCAATTATGGGAGGGGGAGGGGGGAGAGGAGGGTTGTGAATTGTGAAGTTGTCTTCATTCTCTTAACGCCAAATCATTTCCTCCTCTTGTGCAGTGGGAAGCCAGTGAAGGTGTCCTTACCTGCCCCGGCTACCCAGGTGGCATGTGGGGACAACCACACAGCCGTGCTCCTGCAGACGGGCAAGGTGTACACCTTTGGGAAGTACCAGGAGGGCCAGCTGGGTCGCCAGAGGGGGCAGGACCAAGGGGACGACTGGCACATGTTGCCGGGTGAGGTGCCCCTCAGGGAGTCATGGAAACCGGTCTCCATCGCTGCTCGGAGCAATCAGACGTTCATTAACATTGATGAATCACTTGTCACTGAGGGGATCATTAGCAAGTGCAAAGCCTTTGCCAATTCTCATGATATTGGTGAGCTGTGTTCGTATATAGTAACATCACCTGCCCAGGCAATGTGGCATTAATGATAGCAGCCATACAATGCAGGTTATTAATGATAGCAGCCATACAATGCAGGTTATTAATAATGGCAGCCATACAATGCAGGTTATTAATAATGGCAGCCATACAATGCAGGTTATTAATAATGGCAGCCAAATAATGTGGGATTAAATGTGCATATTTTGTGAGCTTTGGAAGAGGCAAACAAAATGGTGATCTGTACAAAATGAGAATTGCTGTCATGTAATATTACATTGCAGTCATGTAATATTACATTGCAGTCATGTAATATTACATTGCAGTCATGTAATATTACGTTGCAGTGTCTGGTGGGCTGTCTTATGATCAACCATGTGTGGTCAACCATGTGTGGTCAACCATGTGATTGTCTAGTGATCAACCATGTGATCATCTTGTGATCAACCATGTGATCATCTAGTGATCAACCATGTGATCATCTAGTGATCAACCATGTGATCATCTAGTGATCAACCATGTGATCATCTAGTGATCAACCATGTGATCATCTAGTGATCAACCATGTGATCATCTAGTGATCAACCATGTGATCATCTAGTGATCAACCATGTGATCATCTAGTGATCAACCATGTGATCATCTAGTGATCAACCATGTGATCATCTAGTGATCAACCATGTGATCATCTAGTGATCAACCATGTGATCATCTAGTGATCAACCATGTGATCATCTAGTGATCAACCATGTGATCATCTAGTGATCAACCATGTGATCATCTAGTGATCAACCATGTGATCATCGATCAACCATGTGTGGTCAACCATGTGATCATCTAGTGATCAACCATGTGACTATTGTTGACCATTTGTTACCCTCCTGTGTAGGTATTGTGGTACCTCCTCAGGGCTCTGCCAAGTCCTACCTGGTTGTAATTGATTCCAAGACACTCCAAATGATGAAGTAAGCTCACCCACCACCCTAGGTCATGTTCATACCCACCGCCTAGGTCATGTGCATACCCACCGCCCTAGGTCAACACCCTTTTACACCTCTATCACACCTCTTCCCTCCTCTTAGTACTTCATACACCTGCCCACACTTTCCTCACACCTCCCCACATCTCATCACTCCCACCTCTCCATCATCACTTCCCACACCTCATCACCCTCACCTTCACATCTCCCTCTTCTTCATACCTCCATCATCACTCCCCACACCTCATCACCCTCACCTTCACATCTCCCTCTTCTTCATACCTCCCTCATCACTCCCCACACCTCATCACCCTCACCTTCACATCTCCCTCTTCTTCATACCTCCCTCATCACTCCCCACACCTCATCACCCTCACCTTCACATCTCCCTCTTCTTCATACCTCCCTCATCACTCCCCACACCTCATCACCCTCACCTTCACATCTCCCTCTTCTTCATACCTCCCTCATCACTCCCCACACCTCATCACCCTCACCTTCACATCTCCCTCTTCTTCATACCTCCCTCATCACTCCCCACACCTCATCACCCTCACCTTCACATCTCCCTCTTCTTCATACCTCCCTCATCACTCCCCACACCTCATCACCCTCACCTTCACATCTCCCTCTTCTTCATACCTCCCTCATCACTCCCCACACCTCATCACCCTCACCTTCACATCTCCCTCTTCTTCATACCTCCCTCATCACTCCCCACACCTCATCACCCTCACCTTCACATCTCCCTCTTCTTCATACCTCCCTCATCACTCCCCACACCTCATCACCCTCACCTTCACATCTCCCTCTTCTTCATACCTCCCTCATCACTTCCCACACCTCATCACCCTCACCTTCACATCTCCCTCTTCTTCATACCTCCCTCATCACTCCCCACACCTCATCACCCTCACCTTCACATCTCCCTCTTCTTCATACCTCCCTCATCACTCCCCACACCTCATCACCCTCACCTTCACATCTCCCTCTTCTTCATACCTCCCTCATCACTCCCCACACCTCATCACCCTCACCTTCACATCTCCCTCTTCTTCATACCTCCCTCATCACTCCCCACATCTCATCACCCTCACCTTCACATCTCCCTCTTCTTCATACCTCCCTCATCACTCCCCACACCTCATCACCCTCACCTTCACATCTCCCTCTTCTTCATACCTCCCTCATCACTTCCCACACCTCATCACCCTCACCTTCACATCTCCCTCTTCTTCATACCTCCCTCATCACTTCCCACATCTCATCACCCTCACCTTCACATCTCCCTCTTCTTCATACCTCCCTCATCACTCCCCACACCTCATCACCCTCACCTTCACATCTCCCTCTTCTTCATACCTCCCTCATCACTCCCCACACCTCATCACCCTCACCTTCACATCTCCCTCTTCTTCATACCTCCCTCATCACTCCCCACACCTCATCACCCTCACCTTCACATCTCCCTCTTCTTCATACCTCCCTCATCACTCTCCACACCTCATCACCCTCACCTTCACATCTCCCTCTTCTTCATACCTCCCTCATCACTCCCCACACCTCATCACCCTCACCTTCACATCTCCCTCTTCTTCATACCTCCCTCATCACTCCCCACACCTCATCACCCTCACCTTCACATCTCCCTCTTCTTCATACCTCCCTCATCACTCCCCACACCTCATCACCCTCACCTTCACATCTCCCTCTTCTTCATACCTCCCTCATCACTCCCCACACCTCATCACCCTCACCTTCACATCTCCCTCTTCTTCATACCTCCCTCATCACTCCCCACATCTCATCACCCTCACCTTCACATCTCCCTCTTCTTCATACCTCCCTCATCACTCCCCACACCTCATCACCCTCACCTTCACATCTCCCTCTTCTTCATACCTCCCTCATCACTCCCCACATCTCATCACCCTCACCTTCACATCTCCCTCTTCTTCATACCTCCCTCATCACTCCCCACACCTCATCACCCTCACCTTCACATCTCCCTCTTCTTCATACCTCCCTCATCACTTCCCACATCTCATCACCCTCACCTTCACATCTCCCTCTTCTTCATACCTCCCTCATCACTTCCCACACCTCATCACCCTCACCTTCACATCTCCCTCTTCTTCATACCTCCCTCATCACTTCCCACATCTCATCACCCTCACCTTCACATCTCCCTCTTCTTCATACCTCCCTCATCACTCCCCACACCTCATCACCCTCACCTTCACATCTCCCTCTTCTTCATACCTCCCTCATCACTCCCCACACCTCATCACCCTCACCTTCACATCTCCCTCTTCTTCATACCTCCCTCATCACTCCCCACACCTCATCACCCTCACCTTCACATCTCCCTCTTCTTCATACCTCCCTCATCACTTCCCACATCTCATCACCCTCACCTTCACATCTCCCTCTTCTTCATACCTCCCTCATCACTCCCCACACCTCATCACCCTCACCTTCACATCTCCCTCTTCTTCATACCTCCCTCATCACTTCCCACATCTCATCACCCTCACCTTCACATCTCCCTCTTCTTCATACCTCCCTCATCACTTCCCACATCTCATCACCCTCACCTTCACATCTCCCTCTTCTTCATACCTCCCTCATCACTTCCCACACCTCATCACCCTCACCTTCACATCTCCCTCCCCATACCCCTTGGCTCCCTAGGTTTGAAGGAGAGGACCAGCAAGATCTGCAGGACAGTGCTGTTTGCTTAGACCCAGAGTACAATGTCCTGTGGTCATACTCCCCCCTTAGCAACCAGGTCTCGTGCTTTAATCCTGTTGCCATGGGGATTAAAGGTAGCTATCACACATTGGAGCATTCTTCACATACCAATATCCAAACCACACCCACAGATCCAATTGGAACCATCCTCAGCTCTTCCATCTGCCTCCCTCGTTCCAAGGAGGCCACCATACCTCGCTCTCACGCCTCACTCAACTTGCTTTCGTGTCTGCACACGCTGGCTACCAGTGCCCAGGCCACTCCAGAGAAGCTGGCCACCAGCTTGGCAAAGAAGTACCCAAAGGACGAGTACCTCTGCATCACCAGGTTCACATGTGAGGCCCTGCTGCCCAAGGGGAGGTGGGGGCTGTTCCTATTTAGGTGTGCCCCCTTTTCCACTCTGCAGCTCATGGTGGGGGGTGGGGCTACTCTGCGTCCTCTGTCGAGGCTGTTCAGTTCAGTCCCAGTGCTGACATCCTGCTGGGAGGGTTTGG
>OX442429.1:7029703-7147203 GCA_949361645.1 Spongilla lacustris | reverse complement strand
TAGCCAAGGCAACACTTGGACTCCTCAAGACTTACGTCCAGAAAGCATACCCTGTCAAAGGACAGACTGTTCTGGACAGCCCAGAACTATCGGCTGTTGTTAGTGAAGCAAAGTGCCTTCTGAAGTTGATATTGTCCACCCTCGACCCTGGTTTGAGTGCGGATGGAACATCATCACCGGTGTCAGCTGTTGTTTCCATCTGCCGGGAAGCATTCCTGGCCTGCTTTGATGCCTTTTACCCATCCCTGCCGCTCAAGTGGTATGCTCTGTGCGAGGAAATCCAGTCAGTTGACCCTGTGAGTGTTGAATCCTGTTTGCAATATCGATCAGTTAATGTTTTTAAAAACCTCCTTTTCTGTTTGCACCAGAGTTATGTGTTTGCTGGAATGCCAAAGGAGAACCTACTGTCTACAGTGTTGGAGGCACTGTCTGGTCCAGCTGTCAGCTACATTGGCCTGAGCTATGACGCAGAAGTAGCACTTGCATCAGGTTGGTCCCCAAATGTCACATGATACCTCGTGTGGGTTTCCATCCACTGTCATGTGATCCTTATGTTGTGACGTTCAATGTCATGTGATCATTATGTTGTGACGTTCAATGTCATGTGATCATTATGTTGTGACGTTCAATGTCATGTGATCCTTATCTCGGAGTTCAATGTCATGTGATCCTTATCTCGGAGTTCAATGTCATGTGATCCTTATCTCGGAGTTCAATGTCATGTGATCCTTATCTCGGAGTTCAATGTCATGTGATCCTTATCTCGGAGTTCAATGTCATGTGATCCTTAGCTCGGAGTCATGTGATGCACTTCTTGTAACTCCATCCGGTGTCATGTGATCCCTGTTGTGTGTGATATTTGGCTGTGGAGTGCATACAATGATCTCTGCTTCTTGTTCTTGTTTATATCTAGTCTTGCATAACTCAGAAGTGGAAGGAAGGTTTCCCATCTTGTCCGAGTATATGCAAATGAAGACACTAGTGAGTGCCCTCAAGTGAAGGCTGAGTTCTTATATGTCCCTCCTGCCCTCTCTACTTTAGGAGGAAGCAGAGGGGGGTGTCCTGCTACCATTCAATACGGTAGCAGCAAAGCTACTGGCCATTGTAGCTATGCCCATACACACCTCTGGACACAGTGCTGTGAGTGGTTTAGTGACAGCTCCTACCCCCCCCCCCCCCCCCCTTGCCCACAAGATCCTGTATGTTGACCCTGTGCCCTGATGCCTGATGCCTTCTTTATACTCCCACAAGACCCTGTGCCCTGATACCTTACAAGACCCTGTACCCTGATGCCTTACAAGACCCTGTGCCCTGATGCCTTATACTCCCACAGGACCCTGTGCCCTGATGCCTTATACTCCCACAAGACCTGATGCCTTATACTCCCACAAGACCCTGTGCCCTGATGCCTTATACTCCCACAAGACCCTGTGCCCTGATGCCTTTTATACTGCATTCACACTCTTGCGATAGAACGGTTTTGGAACCGTTCTTTGATATAAAACACTATATAAAAGAACGGTTTTAGAACATCCAGAACCATTCTATCGTGATCTTGTACTCTGATCTGTACCCAGATCTGTACTCTGATCTTACCTGATCTGTGCCTGATCTGTACTCTGATCTTACCTGATCTGTACCCTGATCTGTACCTGATCTGTACTCTGATCTGTACCCTGATCTGTACTCTGATCTTACCTGATCTGTACCCTGATCTGTACCTGATCTGTACTCTGATCTGTACCCTGATCTGTACTCTGATCTTACCTGATCTGTACCCTGATCTGTACCTGATCTGTACTCTGATCTGTACCCTGATCTGTACTCTGATCTTACCTGATCTGTACCCTGATCTGTACCTGATCTGTACTCTGATCTGTACCCTGATCTGTACTCTGATCTTACCTGATCTGTACTCTGATCTTACCTGATCTGTGCCTGATCTGTACTCTGATCTTACCTGATCTGTACTCTGATCTGTACCCTGATCTCTCTCAGCATGCACCCATCTCACCAGTGGTTGAAAAGGCAGGGCAGCTGCTGCTCTCAAGGATAAATGAACTGGCCCTGTGTGCAGCATACTCAGAGACAGCTGCTGCCTTTACCCTGCTCACTGGTGGAGGTGGTGAACACAAGGAGAAGGTTCTGGAGTCTCTGTGTCGGTTCACCACAAAGCTGACTGGAGTCTCATCACTGGAGGTGAAGGAGGTGGCCTTCTCGGTCAACAAGGCTGTCCGTATCCATGGGTACAGTGTCTACTGTGGGTCTGATATGTCTCGCAAGTACAAGGTCACTTTGCAAAAGGTTCGACTGCATGAATAGGAGAGTGAGGAGGGAAGGACTTGCAAGGGTGTGTGTGGGTGAGATGTGGTTTGGGCAGGAGTGATGTGAGGATACTCCAGGACTTGCAAGGGTGTGTGTGGGTGAGATCTGTGTGGTTTGGGCAGGAGTGATGTGAGGATACTCCAGGACTTGCAAGGGTGTGTGTGGGTGAGATCTGTGTGGTTTGGGCAGGAGTGATGTGAGGATACTCCAGGACTTGCAAGGGTGTGTGTGGGTGAGATCTGTGTGGTTTGGGCAGGAGTGATGTGAGGGTACTCCATGTTTAGGGGGATGACGTGTTGGCTGCCAGCGAGGGAAAGTTTAGCAATGCGGACTGCTGTGGTGGGGAGTTCATCAACCTGACCTTCAAGGCTCCACCAATACTGGAAGTAAGTGGAGTGTACAGTAGTCTGTTGATGTTGTGTATTCATTTACTGTAGAGTACGTGTACGCCCCTTCTTGCCCCCCCCCCCCCCCCCCAAAAGGAAAAAAATGGCTCGTGTTTTGAACGAGCATATTGTCGTAATCTTGAGCGCTGCTGCGCGCCATTCATCAAAATCTTGTTAGAGCACCATTTATTTCCATAAATGTTGAAACAGGTACGCGCTAGCGTTAATGATTATGACAATATGCTCGTTTAAACACGAGCCATTTTTGTGGGGGCGGGGCATGAGTTACTATAGTGGTTAGGGTGTCCATTTAACATGGTGAGTTGCTATTAGTGGTTGGTTAGCTAGGGTGTCCATGAAAGTGGTTGCTAATAAGTTAGTGGCTTAGTTCACTTTCTAAAGTGGGCCCTGTGATCGTGGTGGTTTGAAGGTAGTTGGCACAACAGACCTTCAGTGTGCACGACAGAATGGTCACGAGCTGTCACAAGTAACAATGAACTGTTATACTAACTTTCACCTTCTGGTAAACAGTTACTGATTATCGACAAACCCACTGTTATAATTCTGTTATATTGTTTGTGTTCTGTTATATTGTTTGTGTTCTGTTATATTGTTTGTGTTCTGTTATATTGTTTGTGTTCTGTTATATTGTTTGTGTTCTCTAAATAAGCAGTGGTTGTTCTCCCTCACTACCCCCCCCCCCACCCCCCCCCCACCCCCCACCCCCCACCCCCCTTTTGTTAGGCTGATGTGGTCTACAAGGCTCACATTGAACTCTCTGGTAGTTCTTTTGACGTTGGGACTGGTGGGGAAACCACCCTCAGCTCTCCTGGGGGTGTGGACTTCACCCTACACCACACGGGCTCAGAGCTCTCCAACCCTGATACCGGACCCATCGCGAGATTCTTGTACTCCCTGTATGTCACCTGATCGGCCGTGTGACCGTCATGTGATGTGTGGTGGGCTAATCTCTTCTGTAGGGTGCCACGTGCCAGCAGTGCCCACAATGTGATTGAGCTCAGTGTCCACCTAGCCACCACCATGTTGGATGTGACTGTGGGCTTCCTTCAGAGGCTGTTGGATCGTGGATCGGACCAGACATTGCTCGAGGCCTTGGGAAAGTCCTTCTTGTTCTCTACCCTCCTGCCCACTACGTTGGCACAGCTGGGTCCATTGGCTTCCAGACAACCCAAGGTGAAGTGTGTAGTGTGGTGTAGTGCCCAAGGTGAAGTGTGTAGTGTGGTGTAGTGCCCAAGGTGAAGTGTGTAGTGTGGTGTAGTGCCCAAGGTGAAGTGTGTAGTGTGGTGTAGTGCCCAAGGTGAAGTGTGTAGTGTGGTGTAGTGCCCAAGGTGAAGTGTGTAGTGTGGTGTAGTGCCCAAGGTGAAGTGTGTAGTGTGGTGTAGTGCCCAAGGTGAAGTGTGTAGTGTGGTGTAGTGCCCAAGGTGAAGTGTGTAGTGTGGTGTAGTGCCCAAGGTGAAGTGTGTAGTGTGGTGTAGTGCCCAAGGTGAAGTGTGTAGTGTGGTGTAGTGCCCAAGGTGAAGTGTGTAGTGTGGTGTAGTGCCCAAGGTGAAGTGTGTAGTGTGGTGTAGTGCCCAAGGTGAAGTGTGTAGTGTGGTGTAGTGCCCAAGGTGAAGTGTGTAGTGTGGTGTAGTGCATGTGCAATGTTCTGATGTCTAGCCTGCAGGTGACCTTGGCTGTAGCATTGGTACAAATCATGTGACTTTTCCCCACCCCTTGACTGTAGTATTGGTACAACTTATGTGACTTTTCCCCACCTTTTGACTGTAGTATGCAGTACAAGTGTTGGATTTGGTTCGAAGTGCCCTTCCGATGGTGCTGGAAGCCTCCCGGATGCTTGGTGATAGTCAGGGCATCGAGGAGGGCAAGGTCTACTCAGACACAAAGCACAAGCATTATGCTGTCATTGAGACAGAGCACCCGTACAAGCAGGCATGCGTCACACACCACAAGGTACGCTCACCTGTTGTGACGGTCAACAAGTTTACATATTTAGTGACCATTATTTTTTAAAAGTGACCATGGCATTTGATTCTTTGTTATTCCCATTGGTTATAACAGCCATGTAATACCCCATTGGTTATAACAGCCATGTAATACCCCATTGGTTATAACAGCGATGTACCCCATTGGTTATAACAGCGATGTACCCCATTGGTTATAGCAGCGATGTACCCCATTGGTTATAACAGCGATGTACCCCATTGGTTATAACAGCGATGTACCCCATTGGTTATAACAGCGATGTACCCCATTGGTTATAACAGCGATGTACCCCATCGGGTATAGTAGCTATGTATTCCACTGTGCATTTCCACCACTCAGGTCACATTCTCCAGCAAGGTCCAGTGGATGAGTATTGAGTTTGACCCCAGGACTGGCTTTGCTCAGAAGGAGGATAAGATAGCTGAACTGTTGGTCCCACTGCATCGCAGGGGTACCACGCCCTCTTTTAAGGCCATTGGGGCCAGTGGCCAAGGCAACGAGAACACCAATATCACTGGCGATGGTGCAGTTGTGGTGACCTTTGATGACCTTTACATGGATTGGGAAAAGTATTCTATGGAGTACCCTCCTGGGATGGTTATCCTTCCTGGTAAGTGCTACTGTACTGGGAAGGGAAGGGAAGGGAAGGGAAGGGAAGGGAAGGGAAGGGAAGGGAAGGGAAGGGAAGGGAAGGGAAGGGAAGGGAAGGGAAGGGAAGGGAAGGGAAGGGAAGGGAAGGGAAGGGAAGGGGAGGGGAGGGGAGGGGAGGGGAGGGGAGGGGAGGGGAGGGGAGGGGAGGGGAGGGGAGGGGAGGGGAGGGGAGGGGAGGGGAGGGGAGGGGAGGGGAGGGGAGGGGAGGGGAGGGGAGGGGAGGGGAGGGGAGGGGAGGGGAGGGGAGGGGGAGGAGAGGAGAGGAGAGGAGAGGAGAGGAGAGGAATATGTATACATGTATATTGCTTTGTCGATCAGGGTTTGGGTGGGTAAGGAATGCAAGCACTTTCAAAAATGAGTGAGCACATTGGGTTCAATGTGTGTCCTGCAGGCAATGAGGTTCACATCTCCACACATCTTGACACTGAATACGAGAAGAAGGACTCGAACAACCACTTTGGCTTCAAGTTGCAAGTGATTGGCTATGAGTGGAGCACTGAATACAAGGAGGTAAGATTTCTCTGTGTAACATAAGAGAGGGTGCACCTGCCCATGACCACACCTCTCCACCTCCTCCCCCAGTGTCTTAACCTCCTTCAGAAGGAGCTGGTCTCCCTTGGGGCAGTGTGTGCCTCCACCCTCCTCAGGGACAACATGGCGTTGCCCTTCACAGAGGAGTTGAGTGCTTGTGTGTCAGATTCCCCCGGCAGCGCGGAGAAGGCTGATATGAGGATCGTGCAGGCAGCTGCCCAGGAGGTACTGGCCAAGTTCCCTCAGGTCCTTGGGCGCGGCCTGCTGGTTGAGACCCCCCAAATAGCAAACATCTTGAGTGGCGAGATTGCCACGACAACCAGTAATGAGCAGGAGTTCTTGAAGGATTTCATTGAGAGCAAATCAAGCACAGCAGGTGGTCGACTGGCTCGGTAGGTTTTGTGCTGAGAGCTGCATTGCAGTGATCTGCAGGGATTTACTGGGATTTACAAGAATTTGCATGGATTTACAGTGGTTGATATATGCAAGTATTCTCGGGGGGGGGGACTAGGGATGCATTACAGGTAGTTATGGGAGGACCCATGGCAGTGTTATGTATGGAGTACTGTTAGTGGACGTTGTTGTTTAATTGGCTATTGAGTGGGCGTTATCTCTCTTCCAGCTGGCTACAGCCTAACAGAGCCGTGGACCCGGAGGCCTCAGAACTGCAGCTGCCTCCCTCACCCCCAACTGTGGGCCTTCCTGCTGAGTTCCAGGTACTAATGAAGGACCAGAAGTTGAAGCCCATTCATGTGGAAGGGATGAAGGTAATAATGGTTTGTATGGAGGTCTCCACCCACTTTGCATAACATCATTACACATGTCATGACCATGTGCAGGATGACATGGTGCTCTCCTCCCCATCCAGGTGGAGGTGAAGGCCATGTGGCTTGGGAGGGAAGGTCAGGAGCAGGAGTCTTGGAAGGACAAGGCAGTGGACGAGGTGATGGGTGTAAGGAAGCCTACCTTCTCCAGGAGCTACAGTCCCATTCAGTCTGGCAGCAGCTGTCTTTACCACTCCATTAGCATCATGATGGTATGGGTCATCACATGATCACCTTGTGACTTCACTAACCCTCCCCCCCTCCCTCCAGCCATATTCTGACTACTCATTTGAAGAATTGCGTCTTTTTGCTCCTAAGCTGAAGAGGTTAGTGTTAGTAAAATGGTCACAACAAGCAATCATTTGCCTGTGTGTGTGTGTGTGTGTGTGTGTGTGTGTGTGTGTGTGTGTGTGTGTGTGTGTGTGTGTGTGTGTGTGTGTGTGTGTGTGTGTGTGTGTGTGTGTGTGTGTGTGTGTGTGTGTGTGTGCGTGCACAGGAGCATGGATACCTTCTCTATGAAGGATAACAAAGATGGCACCTATCTGGCCACGTGGGTACCTTCTGCTGGTGGAACTTACCTCCTTCAAGTGTACATTGACGGCAATGCAGTCGGTCAGTACATTGGTGCCTGTAGCTAATGGCAATGCAGTCGGTCAGTACATTGGTGCCTGTAGCTAATGGCAATGCAGTCGGTCAGTACATTGGTGCCTGTAGTTAATGGCAATGCAGTCGGTCAGTACATTGGTGCCTGTAGCTAATGGCATTAAATGGTAGTTTCTTGTCCACTTTTTTGTTTCAAAAAAGGGTGTGGTCTGGTCGTCATTGTCTTTTAATAAGTAGCAGCATATGACAAATGAAGCCACCTAGCAAGCCTGCCAGCCAAACACACATGAGATTCTGTGGAACTACACATAGGCCAGACCTATTTAAATATAACACTACACACATGCACACCACACTACACACATACACACCACACTACACACATGCACACCACACTACACACATGCACACCACACTACACACATGCACACCACACTACACACCTACACACCACACTACACACATGCACACTTGCTCATCTTCATGTACACGCCATATTTAACATGTACCTTAATTCAATGAAATGCTTTCATAGGGAAGGAGGTAAAATTGGAAGTCAGTGACCCCGACATCTCCCATGGTGGACAAGGTGTTAGCGACCCTACCAAGGTGGAGGGGTCTGGGGAAGAGTACACCATTATCAAACCCAAGCTGAAATGTGTCTCCAGTAAAATTGGAGGGGGTGTGCGTGTCCGCCCCGCCCCCTCATGTGAGGTAAAATACGCACTGTACCTCCTTATGTGGTTGCTACGCTTCACATGCATACATCATGTACATGTGCCCCTCTCTACACAAACCTGCACTACTTACAGGGGGATGCTATTGGTATTGCTGCAAGTGGCGTTACGTTTAGCTACGTAGAAGAGGTAGGTGTGCATGCCACGAGTTGTGTGGCACACTTCAACCTCAACCTCCTCCTCCTCCTTACCTCCAAACCTTTTCAGTTGGAGAACGAAGCTGGGAAATGGGTGAAGCTTTCTGAAGAGGCACTGGTGCAGTTTTCCTGTCGTGGGCCTGTGGGCTATGCATTGGCCTACAGCAAGGAGAAGGAAGAGGCCTTCCTTGAGGAAGTTGAGGTCTGTAGATCTGTTTATCCTCCTTGCTTTGCTGTCATTTTTCTCTGGTGGTGTGTGTTGTGCATTCTAATTAAAGCCAAATCCCGAGTTGGTTAAAAAGGTTAAGAAACCTGCAGTGCAGGAGAGGAAGGGAGGTCCTGGCTCTTACTGCCTGTTCCAGTGTGGAAGTGCAGGCCACAATATCCGCAGCAAGCCTGCCTTGCAGGGCACTCCTGTCGGCCGTCTACTGAAGGGAAATAAGATAGAGGCCACAGAAGAAGTAAGTATCTAGGTGTTTAGTGGGCGGGCAGTCTGCTTTGTAATGTGGGCGGGCAGTCTGCTTTGTAATGTGGGCAGGCAGTCTGCTTTGTAATATGGGCAGGCAGTCTGCTTTGTAATGTGGGCGGGCAGTCTGCTTTGTAATGTGGGCAGGGCAGTCCATGTGTGGGCGGGCAGTCTGCTTTGTAATGTGGGCAGGGCAGTCCATGTGTGGGCGGGCAGTCTGCTTTGTAATGTGGGCGGGCAGTCTGCTTTGTAATGTGGGCAGGCAGTCTGCTTTGTAATGTGGGCGGGCAGTCTGCTTTGTAATGTGGGCAGGCAGTCTGCTTTGTAATGTGGGCAGGCAGTCTGCTTTGTAATGTGGGCGGGCAGTCTGCTTTGTAATGTGGGCGGGCAGTCTGCTTTGTAATGTGGGCAGGGCAGTCTGCTTTGTAATGTGGGCAGGGCAGTCCATGTGTGGGCGGGGCAGCAATCTGTTTCATTTCACGTGTGGGTGGGGCGACGATTTATAAAAAAAAAATTTTTTATTAAAATGCTTTTGGTACTTTGCAGCTGGAGAATGACTGCGGTATATGGCTGAAGCTGTCCAAAGAGAGCACCAAGAAGTACTGTGAGGGGGACACTGAAGCATGGACATTGGCTGTTGCCCCCAGCGGAAAAGCTTTCATCATGATGGAGGATGATGTAAATTACCAGGATCTCCAGGCTGCTCAGGCCCAGACCTCTGTTGTTCCGGCCAATAGCTTCCCCACTGCTGCTCAAGTGTTTGGAACCATCCAGAAGCCGAGCTTCCTGTCCTCCCCTGTTCCTCCTACCCCTCCCATCTTCAAGTTTGGGTCAACGTCAAAGCAGCTTAAGCTGCTGTTTGGGGCTGGGGCTGAGGACAGTTTGACGCAGGCTCCTCCTCCACCTCCTCCACTTCCATTGTCATTTAAGTTCACAGCTGCCAAGAGTCCTGAGAAGAAGGAGGAGGAGAAGGAAGGGAAGAAGGAGGAGGAAAAGGAGAAGGAAGAAGGTGCAGGTGACAAGAAGGGACAAGGGGACAAGGAGGAAGGGGAGGAAGTTTCAAAGGCAGATGACAAGGCTGAAGAACAGTCCACAGAGGAGAAGATCTCTTTCAGCATGGGTTCAGGTGGGCGTGCCAAGGTAACCCGTCGCAGGAGGGGTCGGTCCTCATGCAGTCCAAACCGCTCCTCCTCCCCAGAGGGGCAGAAGCAGGATGCGGGGCAGACCAAAGCCTCTGAAACGGTGGAATCTGCTCCAAAGGAGGAGCCTAAGACCTTGCCCTCTCCCGCACCGGAAAGGCAGGCCCTCTCCCCTGCAATGGCAGAGTGCCAGAGAGCCATCTTTGCTGCCTTCTTGTGGCACGAGGGCTTGGTTCACGACGCTGTTGCCTCCTCCAGCTACCTCAAGTTTCATCCGGAGCTGACAATCGAGATGAGGGAGAGCATGGTCAAAAAGACGCAGGCAGTGTCGCCAGTCAACCAGAAGCAGCCTTCTGACGATGGGGCGTCCAGACCTGAAGAGGTTTTATCTGTTGGGGTCTCCGCTGAGTCGGAGTCAAAGGCCCCCAGCCTCCCCGCCACACTCAACTTCCTCGTCACCTTCTGGGAAGAGCTGTCTGGCAAGGTGCTGGAGACCTCTACTGCCCCGTTCACCCCACCCAAAGTGCCTGCCCTCGTGCAGGAGCTTCAGAAGAGGTACGAGGAAGAGAAGGCCGCCTTGGAGAAGAGGAAGAAGGAGGAGAACAAGGCTGCCGCCCCTGTGGAGGGAGGAGGAGGAGGGGGTGGTACCACCCTGTGCGAGCTGTGTGACCTCTCCTTCCCTGACCCGGTGACGTACCACATGAAAGAGGTGCACCCTGGGTGTGGCAAGCATGCCAGTGGGTGGGGCTACAACAGCCGAGGGAGCTTCTGCTCGGGGTGGGCGGGTAACTGCGGTGATGGTGGGCGTGGCGGCAGCACCTGGTACCTGATGTGCAAGGACTGCCACAAGAAGTACACTGCCCTGAAGATGGAGAAGGGAAAGAAGGCCGTCAAGGTGGCACCAGCACCCAAGCTGAAGACCAAAAAACCTGGCAAGTCACGCACCCTCCCCATGACCAATGCAGTCCAAGGAATGACGCAGAACGCAAAGTTCCTGCTGGAGCTTGGCTGTGCAGTGGATCCCCCCAGTGGGGGAGGAGGTCCCCCCGGTCCCAGTAGGCAGTCCTCCATGGGCTCGGAGCTGGGCCGGCAGTTGTCCTTCCAGCCTGCCGAAGGGTTCGACAGCAAGCCCTATGCGTACCGCAGAGCCATCTCTATCAGGGACGATGACTCTGGTGGGCCCTCTGGCTTCAGCAGCCAGATGTCGCTGGATGAGACCAGTGGTCCCACGGACAGCACAGACATGCTCATCACCAAGCCATCCCTCATGCTGAAGAAGCTGATGTACAACCGCTCCAAGAAGAAGCCAGAAGCCAATTACAGCAGCAAGGTGCTACCCTTCGTGGTACGGTATCACGACCTGGACGGCCTGAGGGCGAGCATGAAGCATACCATGAGGCAGGCTGGCATCAAGGCATTTGCCATCGAGGTGGGTGTGGTGTGTGTGTTTTATATTGTAAATGTGTGTGTGTATGCTTTGTGTGTATGCTTGTATTTTACATTGTAAATGTGTGTGTATGCTTGTATTTTACATTGTAAATGTGTGTGTGTGTATGCTTGTATTTTACATTGTAAATGTGTGTGTGTGTATGCTTGTATTTTACATTGTAAATGTGTGTGTGTATGCTTGTATTTTACATTGTAAATGTGTGTATGCTTGTGTTCGTGCATATGTATGTACATGTATAGGTGGGTGTGGTGTGTGTGTATGTGTGCAGGTGGGGACATTTTTGACACTGTTCTTGCCTCCTGTGTTCAGTTTCTGGAGTGGCTGTTGAAGGAGGTAAGGGACCCCTCCATCATCCACGATCTCCTCTGGCTCTACAACTGTGCCCTGGTGGAGCACCCCGTGCTGCAGACGGAAGCAGCCCGGGCCAAGGAGAAGGAGGACCAAAAGGTCTGGGGACTTGCTTGTTGTTGTGTGTCCTCCGCCCCCTTTTAAGGTCTGTTTTGTGCGTTAGGGTGTGAAGCCAGATGAGTGCTTCCTGAGCAGGCACCCCCTCACCTCGCTGGAAGGGGCAGGGGTGATGCTGGATGAGCTTAGGAGGCAGTTCCACTCCTTCCTACAGACCGTGTCGAACATGATGCCTACGGTGAGAGGGTTAAGGTGGAGGAGAGGAGGGGCATGGTACATAAGTTAAGGTGGAGAAGAGGAGGGGCATGGTACATGGGTTAAGATGGAGGAGAGGAGAGGCATGGTACATGGGTTAAGGTGGAGGAGAGGAGGGGCATGGTACATGGGTTAAGGTGGAGAAGAGGAGGGGCATGGTACATGGGTTAAGATGGAGGAGAGGAGGGGCATGGTACATGGGTTAAGATGGAGGAGAGGAGAGGCATGGTACATGGTTAAGGTGGAGGAGAGGAGGGGCATGGTACATGGGTTAAGATGGAGGAGAGGGTGGGAATGTATGGTGCATGAGTTAAGGTGTATTGTGTATTGTGGGTATCACTATAACACGTGTACATGTGTACATGTAGTTACACAATCTATATTACTCAGTGATAGCACTGGTCAGCATGTACTAATCATTGTCCTGTTTTGTTGATTATTCTAATTGATGCCTATCCATCCCTCTCCCCCCTCCCTCCAGTTTCCGATGGGGTCGGCAGTACAGCAGGTGGCTATGCAGTGTTGGTGCCTCACCTTCCAGCCCCAGGACCACCCCTTCCTCATACAGAGCAACGTCTTTGCTAACATCAGCAAGGCTCTGTCCGGGGTGGATGGGGCAGAGGAGTCTGAAGAGACCAAGATAAAGGACAAGGTGAGTGGCTAGCTCTTTGTGCCTCTCCTCTGCCTCTGACACCCTCCTCCATCCCCTCCCCCACCCCTCCATCCCCTCCCCCACCCCTCCATCCCCTCCCCCACCCCTCCATCCCCTCCCCCACTCCTCCATCCCCTCCTCCACTCCTCCATCCACTCCCCCTCTGTTCTCAGGACGTTGAGGTTCTCCTCATGGAGGACGCTGTGGCCAAGGGGCAGGTCAAGGTGTCCTCCAACGAAGCCATGGCTGGAAGTCTCACCGATGGGTCCACCGAGACCTTCTGGGAATCCCGGGATGAGCCAAGGGGAAAGCCGCGTCACATAACCGTGACCTTTCCCAGCGAACAGAAAGTGTTTGCTGTGGCTGTCCATATTGATAACCAGAAAGATGCAGGGGTAAGACCGTGAGTATTTATACAGGGGTAAAGCCATGAGTATTTAGACAGGGGTAAGACCGTGAGTATTTATACAGGGGTAAGGCCATTAGTATTTATACAGGGACATAATTAGGGGGTTCAGTTTTGTGATTCTTTCCCCCCCCCCCCCCCCCCCCCCCCCCCCCCCCCCCCGGTAGCAACAAGTTGATGGCCTTGGTCTACTAGTAGGACGAGATGAAGATAGTCTGAAGGAAGTGGCAAAGGTGTGTGTGTGTTGGTGTGTGTGCTGGTATGTGTGCATTTGTGTGTGCTGGTGTGTGTGTGCATTTGTGTGTGCTGGTGTGTGTGCATTTGTGTGTGCTGGTGTGTGTGCATTTGTGTGTGCTGGTGTGTGCTAGTGTGTGTGTGTGGGCACATGCTGGTGTGTGGGGGTTTGTGGCATATTGACTGTCCCTATCGTTTGAAGGTCAAAGTATCCCTGATGCATACTGGCTGGAAGTGTCTTCGCCTGCCTGGAGACAAGAGCCACCTGATGGTGAGGGTGGAGGTCACGGGCCCACAGAACAGCGTCCGTGTGAGGCAGGTGCAGGTGCTGGTCCACCCGAGCAAGGGACTGGACTGTGCCCTGTCCTCTGTCGTGGCCCAGCAGAAGGCCTGCGAAGCCCAGGCCCTCAGGGTGTTCAGGCTGCTGACATCGCAGGTTTGTGTCTCCATGGCAATGGTTGACTTGTGTACACACACACACATATATAGTGGAGCCATTTAATGATGTATTGATGATATCATTTACAGGTGTTTGGTGGACTGCTGGTTTCCAAGGCGCCTAAGAAGGAAGGGGAAGAAGTGGATGCACCAACACCACCTGAGGATGGAGAGGTGTGTATTAATTAGAAGCGGTCTCAATCGTATTAAATGCTCTTTTAATGTAGGGAGGGGAGTCTGTTGAACATATGGTGGACATACTTGATGTAAAACACAACAAATTCTCCAACCTCCAGAAGCAGGTGTGTGTGTGTGTATGTGTATGTGTGTGTGTATGTGTGCGTGTGTGTGTGTGAGCATGTGTGTATGTGTAGTGTACATGTGTGTGTATATGTAGTGTACATGTATGTGTGTGTGTGTGGGCATGTGTGTGGGCATGTTGGATGTGTGATCTATTGATTTATCCATTGTGTTCCCCTTCCTCCCCAGGTCTGTATGCATGTCATTCAGTCAGTCCACACAGAGATGGAGCGTATGAAGGATGAGTGGGAGGTTAGCGTCAACAAAGCCCCGCCCCCCAAGCCTGCACAGGGGGCGAGCCAGGAGGCTCCTTCAGGGAAGGAGGGCAAGAGTTCTGACAGCTACTGCTTCGAGCTGCTCTCCATGGTGACCAGGCTGAGCCAGTCTGACTTGGGATGCGAGTTCCTTTCAAAGCAGGATAAACTGGTTCAGGTCCTGTTCATCTTGTTGCACATAGCAACAGTGAGGATCCAACTTCAGGTAACGATGAGTGTGTGCTATATGAAATCATATCATATTTAGGGAGGGGGGGAGAGGAAGCATAGGTTTCCTAATGCCCTTGCAAGTGGCAGTAAACGCACGTACACTGCATTGAATGTGCACATTATCTTCTCCTCCCCTCTCCCTCCTCCTCCTCCCCTCCCCCTCCCCAGGTCTGCTCCCTTCTCTACCGCATACTGCCCGTAGTGGGACCTCAGAGGCTCCGTGATGCCCTCCGTGTGCCACTCCTCCCTCCCATCGGGTACAGCGCCATCGTGGAGGCCGTGAACTCTGCAGCCTCCATCAACCAGCTGGGCATACTGGACTGCCTGCTGGCCGTGATCAGCAAGGCTCTCTCGGTGCAGGTGAAGGCCAAGGGGCGCTTCCCCAACGTCCTCCAGTCCCTCGTGGGGGACAGCGGCACCACAGCTGTGACCCTCTCCAGCCTCCTGAACCCCAAGCCCATCATGGGGGAGGCGGCTGTCAAGTCCCAGCGGTGGTACTTGAGGGGGTCCATGCCCCAGGAGGTGGCCGTTGAGGTGGTGAAGCTAATTAAGGAGATGACCAAAGGGTCGCTGGGCAACCAGTGGCAGGGCATTGTCAAGTCTGCTGTTGGACAGGCCTTGTTGCAACTGACCAAGGTCCATGAGAGTGTGAGGGTCCCAGACCCTGGCATGTACTCACAAACTGTAAGTGGCTGCCTGAACATTGTGATAGGTGTCTTGTTCTTTCATCTTCATGATCTTCCCTTGTACGTGTACCTCTCACCTCCTACCTCTTCCTCACCTCCACCTCCTGCCCCTTCCTCACCTTCTCCCAACTGTCCCTCCTCTCAGCTTTGGCTCAGTCTGGCTGCCCTGTGTGTGATAGACGAGGAGCATGCTGATGCACTCTCCTCTGGCCAGTGGCTGGGCAAAGATGGCAAACCTAAGGCCAAGGTACCTCTTGTGCTGATTGAGAGAAGGGAAGGTGTGGTTTAGTAGAAGGAGCCTGATGATATCGGGAGGAAGACACTACATGTAGTTTGATTGTGCACTTGTACATTTACACTTACACTTACATGTACACTTACATGTACAGTTACATGTACACTTGCACTTGTACATGTACACTTACATGTACAATGTACACTTACATGTACACTGTACACACACAGCCACTGTGTGATAACCATGATGATGGGGAGACCCAAGCTCTCATCCTCTGTGACAAGTGTGGCAACTTGTGTGGTGAGTGTGACAGAGTGTTGCACTACAAGAAGAACACAGCAGACCACCAACGACAGGTACAGAGCCTTGGACAAGTGTGTGTGTGTGTGTGTGTGTGTGTGTGTGTGTGTGTGTGTGTGTGTGTGTGTGTGTGTGTGTGTGTGTTGTGTGTGTGTGTGTGTGTAGGTGTGTGTGTGTGTAGGTGTGTGTGTATGTGTGTGTGTGTGTGTGTGTGTGTGTGTGTGTGGAGGTTACGCTATCCCTCCACAGGTGTTCAAGGAGGAGGAGGAGGCTGTTAAGGTGGACCTCCATGAAGGGTGTGGTCGTATCAAGCTGTATTGGACTATGGCTGTGGCAGACTTCCGCACACTAAAGGGGATGATTGAGTTCAGGGAGACTGCTGGAGGTGAGGGCATGTCACATGGTGATGTCAGGGCATGTCACATGATGATGATGTCAGGGCATGTCACATGATGTCACACATGGTGCTATTTTCTTATAACAGGCTCTAAGGGAACATGCCGCTTCTGTGGCACGTCCAGTAACACAGGCCTGCTTCCAATTGGCTATGTGTGCTCGGACCAGGAGTGCCAGGAGAGAGTGCAGAACTCGTGTGACAAAACCCTGCCATGTGGTCACATGTGCTGTGGGGTGAAGGGGGAGGAGAAGTGCCTACCTTGCCTGCACGGCTGTCCCTCTGAGGCTGGTGGAAAGCTGAAGCAGGATGCAGATGACATGTGCATGATCTGTTACACTGAAGGGCTGTCGTGTGCTCCTGTTATCCAGGTAGGAAGGATGGGAGTGAGGGGGGTTTGATCTGATCAATTATGCCTCCTGTAGCTTGGGTGTGGCCATGTCTTCCACTACCACTGCTGCAGGAAGTCTCTGACCAAGCGATGGTCTGGGCCGAGGATTGCATTCCGGTTCATGTTCTGTTCCATTTGCACGGTAATCTTAATTTTATTTTGTCACAATGCTAATTGTTACTGCCTAATGATGTCATATCTGTACTAATCGCGTGACATTTATTTTTCAGAACACGCCCATTTCCCATCCAAATCTTGCTGACGTCCTTGAACCATCCCGAGAGCTGTATGAGGATGTGAAGAGGAAGTGTCTCCTCCGACTTGAGTATGAAAACCTGATGAAATGCGAGGCCCTCACCTCCCCCTCTTCCAAGTACTACCAGAAACCCCTGGATTATGGCATGTGGAAGTATGCCTATTATGTGTGCTACAAGTGCAAGAAGGTGGGTCTTTTGCCCTGGTGTGCATTATTTAGAAAAAGTGGACCTTAATGTTGTTTGATTCATTGCTCCCTTCCTTTTGTTCTGGTCCCCATTCCCACCAGGCCTACTATGGGGGCGAGGCACATTGTGCTGAGGCTGTGTCTGTCAGTGATGAGTACAATGCAGCTGAGCTGGTGTGTCCATCCTGTTCAAATGTGGGAGGTGCAGTGCAGGTAATGGCGTGGAGGAGAGATCTCTGATGGGGATAGGTGCTAATGTTATATACCTGCTCCATAAACATTCACACCTTCCATACATTCTCCCCACATATACTCTCCCCACACACCTTCATACATTTCCCACACACACCTTCATACACTCCCCACACACACCTTCATACACTCCCCACACACACCTTCATACACTCCCCACACACACCTTCATACACTCCCCACACACACCTTCATACACTCCCCACACACACCTTCATACACTCCCCACACACACCTTCATACACTCCCCACACACACCTTCATACACTCCCCACACACACCTTCATACACTCCCCACACACACCTTCATACACTCCCCACACACACCTTCATACACTCCCCACACACACCTTCATACACTCCCCACACACACCTTCATACACTCCCCACACACACCTTCATACACTCCCCACACACACCTTCATACACTCCCCACACACACCTTCATACACTCCCCACACACACCTTCATACACTCCCCACACACACCTTCATACACTCCCCACACACACCTTCATACACTCCCCACACACACCTTCATACACTCCCCACACACACCTTCATACACTCCCCACACACACCTTCATACACTCCCCACACACACCTTCATACACTCCCCACACACACCTTCATACACTCCCCACACACACCTTCATACACTCCCCACACACACCTTCATACACTCCCCACACACACCTTCATACACTCCCCACACACACCTTCATACACTCCCCACACACACCTTCATACACTCCCCACACACACCTTCATACACTCCCCACACACACCTTCATACACTCCCCACACACACCTTCATACACTCCCCACACACACCTTCATACACTCCCCACACACACCTTCATACACTCCCCACACACACCTTCATACACTCCCCACACACACCTTCATACACTCCCCACACACACCTTCATACACTCCCCACACACACCTTCATACACTCCCCACACACACCTTCATACACTCCCCACACACACCTTCATACACTCCCCACACACACCTTCATACACTCCCCACACACACCTTCATACACTCCCCACACACACCTTCATACACTCCCCACACACACCTTCATACACTCCCCACACACACCTTCATACACTCCCCACACACACCTTCATACACTCCCCACACACACCTTCATACACTCCCCACACACACCTTCATACACTCCCCACACACACCTTCATACACTCCCCACACACACCTTCATACACTCCCCACACACACCTTCATACACTCCCCACACACACCTTCATACACTCCCCACACACACCTTCATACACTCCCCACACACACCTTCATACACTCCCCACACACACCTTCATACACTCCCCACACACACCTTCATACACTCCCCACACACACCTTCATACACTCCCCACACACACCTTCATACACTCCCCACACACACCTTCATACACTCCCCACACACACCTTCATACACTCCCCACACACACCTTCATACACTCCCCACACACACCTTCATACACTCCCCACACACACCTTCATACACTCCCCACACACACCTTCATACACTCCCCACACACACCTTCATACACTCCCCACACACACCTTCATACACTCCCCACACACACCTTCATACACTCCCCACACACACCTTCATACCTTCATACACTCCCCACATATACACTCTCCCCACACACACCTCCACATACTTACTTGCTTCACTCATATCACAGCTATGTCCCAAGCACGGCACAGACTTCCTTGAGTACAAGTGTCGATACTGCTGCTCTGTGGCTGTCTACTTCTGCTTTGGGACCACCCACTTCTGTGGGCCCTGTCATGATGACTTCCAACGCCTGACCGGCATGCCTGTGTCAGAGCTGCCCCAGTGTCCTGTTGGCCCGCGAGCAAAGCCGCTGGAGGGGACGGAGTGCCCCCTACACGTGAAACACCCTCCCAGTGGGGAAGAGTTTGCACTTGGGTGTGGTGTGTGCCGAAATGCACAGACATTTTAGTTTCTAGACTGGTATTGGGGTAGTTCCCAGACCCAAGTAGTGGTGCTTTAGGAGATTTAGTGAAGGAAAGACTTTAAATTCACGTTCACGTACACGCGTATTTTAAACTGTACATGAAAGGTGATTTAGTAGAAAAAGATGTCATGTTGTTTTTTCCACTGTAATAAAAAGTGATTATGAAATAAGCATGGACCATTTTACAATGTTGTAGTTCCCAGACCTAAAATCGTCGATGATGTCCTAGACCCGAAGACCTATGGACCCAGATATTACATGTAGGTTACCTACTACTTGTAATGTACCTATATCAGTTGACCCTGACGCTACCATGTACAATGAGGCAAGAATACACATACATTAACGAATAGGTCGTGTGGTATTGGCAACTAGACTTGTTTTGGTTTTTTCGATACGTACTTCAATCCACGCCACGCAAGCGTAGATCACCAAGATTACACGTACGAAGATAACGGCAACGACAGCAGCGCCTAGATTTCCATCCTCGTAACCTAAGAATCCTGTTTAAAAAGAGCGCGAAGGTAATAGTAGTTGCCTAGCTGTTGTACACATAACAGCAAAGATCGCTCAGCTTCAAACAAATAAACCTTGGAGAGGAAAAAGCTGCTAACAGGAACAATGATCATAGAGAAAACGGTACATAGCTGGTAAAACATTTTTATATCATCTGGTCCCCAGACTACCAATTATTTCACGATAAAGCTACTTTCTTGCGGCGCGCGGCGGCGATTTAGAATTGCGGCGCATAAATCATCTTAATAATATATACAATGTATGTAGCTATATGGACTGCTTTAAAAAATAGCGTATTTACTAGACAACGTGTTCACGCGTTTGTATGGTTGCAGTGTTGGATAGCTATGGATAGCTATTTTATGGGGGGGCTTCAGATATCGATGGGCATGCTTCTTTCGTTATCTAAAAATAAATACGCGATGTCTCGGTGCCGCCATAGATTGTATTATACTATCTATGGTGCCGCCGTATTTGGAGCGGCTATTCTGGTAACTAGACGTCCAGGGCTACATCTCTTTCTGCCGTGGCAACCGGAAGCGATGGCTGCTGATTGCTTGTCTTCAACCTGTGATCCTATAGAACAAAATGTAAGTTGTATTGGCTTTACCGCTTTAGTCGTGGACTTGTGTACATGTATCTGTGTGAAGGCAGAGATAGTATAGAGAGGGATTGGAAACTCATTAATCAACACCAATCAACACGGACAATCCTAGGAATACACACTATGGCTTCCAGAGGCAGTTAAAAGAGTAGAGGGGTTTTATGGTGCCTGATGGACGCCTTTAATCCTTGGGTACGCAGCAACACAACTAACTGCTGAATCTTGGGGACAACAGAGATGGTGAGATTGCCTGGAGTTACAGATAGGTTCAACGGTGCCGCGAAACAGATACAACTAAGCTACGTAGTTGTGCCTTTTTCCTTTTCGCGTTCTTAATTGAACACATGCGAAACTTTGACCGACCCATAGAACAGTCCTGGGAGGGGAAATATTTATCTTCGACTACAACAGGCATTTTCTGTTTTAGCTGGCCCCTTAGAAATGCTATACGTTCTTTCTTGACGGTACCACTGTCGGACAAACAAGGGGTATCCCTGTTACTGCCACATTGCCATCAAACCGTTTCAGGCCATAAAACTGTTACAGTCGATTAGTACAACCCATTTGTACTAACGAGACGTTATTAGTTACCTTATGGCACGTAACCTGCACAAGAAACAGTCGCACACAAAAATTTGGTCACGGCAAGCCTCTTTTTCGCAGAAAAACAATGAATTAAACTCCTGACACCAGATGTTTTAAACGATCAAAAGGTAGATAGGGATACTAGATATTCAAAATCCAACACAGACTCACCAAGAAACGGCCACAGCGCTCGCTACTAAAGTTTAAAGCCTCCCCCCGACACCTTTTACGAGGTGAGATTCTCACGTTTCGGATTGTCCACGCGGAATGTATGGGACTCTATGGCTCACGTGATTAGTTTCCAATCCCTCTCTATACTATATCTCTGGTGAAGGGCAGACCAGCAGGACTGGGGGTGTGCGTTGTGGCCAGCATGAATGTGATTGTCCAGTACTAAATGCATTAACGCACACTTGTGTAAACTGAAATATGGAGCTGGATCTGATTATGCGCACTTTGTTCGACGACGCATACCTCTAATTCTTTCTTGCGCCGGCCTTATCGGACGGGAATCTTTCATTTCTGCTGCATAGCGCAGTCTCGTACCCAGACCAATATGACGAAATGTGTATCGCAAATATCGGCTCGTATACGCACGTATAGGGTCTGGGGACGAGACTATGCATAGCGCATGTTGATATCTTTTTTTTTTTAAATAGGGAAACATATATACAAGGCCGCCGGAGCCGGGGCGGCTAAGGCCGCACCACTCTTTATTGGGTACATCAATAACTTTAATTAACTATACACTTATTAAGCCTGTAGTAGACAGCTGGTAATCCTTTCGCCGTACGCGTACCGAAGCAGAATAGTGTACATTCATAGCAGACAACGAACATAGGAGACAAGTATTGGGTCTGAATTAGTTGTAGAGATTTTTGAATGGGAATTACATGTATCTAACTTTTGGTATCGATAAGCGCGATAATATTCATGAATATTATGAGCCGCCCCAATTGTCGACTCCTTCCGGCGGCTCTGATATAAGATTACTAATGCCATTTGAAAGGGGCAAACGGCCAGTGGCGTAGCAAGGGGGGGGCAAGGGGGGCGGTCGCCCCGGGCGCCGAGTTGAGAGGGGCGCTAAAATCGTGGGGAAAAAAAAATTTTTATAGGTCAAACAAAAATTTTAAAAGTAGGTCTAAGGTCAGGCTCAGCATAATTTCTTTGATAATCGTACGGTACCGGTTGTATTCAGGCTCACTCAAGGAAAAATTATATAGCGATCATAGGACGACTATCGTTTGGATCGGTGTCTCTTGGCCTGAAATAGTTCGAAGAGGCAGGTAAACAGAAAATAAGTTAATTAACCCCAACTGATTAACCCGCTAGTCTCGCTTAAAAAACTTTGTTGTCCAAACGCAAGGGGGACCCCCCCCCCCCCCCCCCCCCCCCCCCCCCCCCCCCCCCCCCCCCCGCTCGTATGTTCGGCCAAACGCAAGAGGAGGGGGGGGGGGGGGGGGGGGCGCCATTAGTGCATTTTGCCCCCGGGCGCCCAACACCCTCGCTACGCCACTGGGCAAACCTATCTCAATAAATCTTTATATCTGCTTGTTTGGGTGCAGCCCATACAATAATGAACCCATGCGTGCGTAAAACTACACTAAAAAGAAACGGAGCACAAGACATACATATACCATCAGTGGAGTACAGATGTGTGGCTCTTTATCAAACGCAAGCCCACTGTCAAACAAAAACTGGATGTCCTTACGATGGCAGTGTATTATGAATCCTTGCCTTTGGCAATCGCAGGGCAATTACTGCGCATGCGTAACAGGGGACGCTTGCGGATGCATAAAATGAACGGACAGAGAGCGACTATGAGAGTTAAGGACAGGTACAGATTATATTTTAGACACCCGAAGTTTTTTCTCTAAGGGAACGTGCCGCTTCTGTGGCACGTCCAGTAACACAGGCCTGCTTCCAATTGGCTATGTGTGCTCGGACCAGGAGTGCCAGGAGAGAGTGCAGAACTCGTGTGACAAAACCCTGCCATGTGGTCACATGTGCTGTGGGGTGAAGGGGGAGGAGAAGTGCCTACCTTGCCTGCACGGCTGTCCCTCTGAGGCTGGTGGAAAGCTGAAGCAGGATGCAGATGACATGTGCATGATCTGTTACACTGAAGGGCTGTCGTGTGCTCCTGTTATCCAGGTAGGAAGGATGGGAGTGAGGGGGGTTTGATCTGATCAATTATGCCTCCTGTAGCTTGGGTGTGGCCATGTCTTCCACTACCACTGCTGCATGAAGTCTCTGACCAAGCGATGGTCTGGGCCGAGGATTGCATTCCGGTTCATGTTCTGTTCCATTTGCACGGTAATCTTAATTTTATTTGACGCAATGCTAATTGTTACTACATAATGATGTCATATCTGCACTAATTGCGTGACATTTATTTTCAGAACACGCCCATTTCCCATCCAAATCTTGCTGATGTCCTTGAACCATCCCGAGAGCTGTATGAGGATGTGAAGAGGAAGTGTCTCCTCCGACTTGAGTATGAAAACCTGATGAAATGCGAGGCCCTCACCTCCCCCTCCTCCAAGTTCTACCAGAAGCCCCTGGATTATGGCATGTGGAAGTATGCCTATTATGTGTGCCACAAGTGCAAGAAGGTGGGTCTTTTGCCCTGGTGTGCATTATTTGGAAAAAGTGGACCTTAATGTTGTTTGATTCATTGCTCCCTTCCTTTTTTGGTCTGGTCCCCATTCCCACCAGGCCTACTATGGGGGCGAGGCACATTGTGCTGAGGCTGTGTCTGTTAGTGATGAGTACAATGCAGCTGAGCTGGTGTGTCCATCCTGTTCAAATGTGGGAGGTGCAGTGCAGGTAATGGCGTGGAGGAGAGACCTCTGATGGGGATAGGTGCTAATGTTATGTACATGCTCCATACACATTCACACACTCCCCACTCTCCCCACACACACCTCCACATACTTACATGCCTCACTCACTTCACAGCTATGTCCCAAGCACGGCACAGACTTCCTTGAGTACAAGTGTCGATACTGCTGCTCTGTGGCTGTCTACTTCTGCTTTGGGACCACTCACTTCTGTGGGCCCTGTCATGATGACCACCAACGCCTCACCGGCATGCCTGTGTCACAGCTGCCCCAGTGCCCTGTTGGCCCCCGAGCAAAGCCGCTGGAGGGGGCGGAGTGCCCCTTACACGTGAAGCACCCTCCCAGTGGGGAGGCATTTGCACTTGGGTGTGGTGTGTGCAGAAATATGCAGACATTTTAGTTTCCAAACTGGTATTGGGATAGTCCCCAGACCTAAGTAGTGGTGCTTTGATTTAAAATTCACGTTCACGTACACGCGTATTTTAAACTGTACATGAAAGGTGATTTAGTAGAAAAAGATGTCATGTTGTTTTTTCCACTGTAATAAAAAGTGATTATGAAATAAGCATGGACCATTTTACAATGTTGTAGTTCCCAGACCTGAAATCGTCGATGACGTTTGATCTCGTGACTTGACCTGAATACCTATGGACCCAGATATTAGGTTACCTACTACATGTAATGTACATACATTAACGAATAGGTCGTGTGGTATTGGCAACTAGACTTGTTTTGGTTTTTTCGATACTTCAATCCACGCCACGCAAGCGTAGATCACCAAGACTACATGTACAAAGATAACGGCAACGACAGCAGCGCCTAGATGTCCATCCTCGTAACCTAAGAGTCCTGTTTAAAAAGAGCGCGAAGGTAATATACATAACAGCGAAGATCGCTCACCTTCAAACAGATAAACCTTGGAGAGGAAAAGGAACAATTATCATAGAAAAAACGGTACATAGCTGGTAGAACATTTTTATATCATCTGGTCCCCCAGACTACCAATTATTACTGTACGGATAAAACTCATGACAAAATGATAACGCATGTTGATATCATTTAAATAGGGAAACATATATAAGTTTACTAATGGCATTTGAAAGGGGTAAACCTGTCTGTACATCACTGTGTGCCTACACTAATTTTCAATAAATCTTTATATCTGCTTGTTTGGGTGCAGCCCATACATGCATGCGTAAAACTACACTAAAAAGAAACGGAACACAAGACATACCGCAGTGATACCTGTACATATACTGAGTAACACTATCAGTGGAGTATAGATGTGGCGCATTATCAAACGCAAGCCCACTGTCAAACAAAAACTGGAATCCCTTACGATGGCTGAATCCTTGCCCTTGGCAATTGAGGGCAATTGCTGCGCATGCGTAACAGGGGACGCTTGCGGATAGAAGAGAAACATAAAATGAACGGACAGAGAGCGACTAGGAGAGTTAAGGACAGGTACAGATTATATTTTAGACACCCGAATTTTTTTTCCATGCGTCAAGGCTTTTGTAATGACTAGACCACGATCATCAAAGCTCTTCGGATCAAGACACACGAATTTCACTACAACCTCATACACAGAAGACTTCGATCAGAAGCGTCTTGCAACTGCTGTAGCTAAACCCAAATGCAACAAGGTAATTCAAATACATGTAAATATCCGATTGTGAAGTTCGTTCTCATCTCGAAAGAACGCGTTGGCGCCTGTAGATTGGGAATGGCCTCGAATAATGAGCGCCTACAAGCGGTCGGTGGATGCACTTAATTGTTTTTACTGCCGGTCTACATATCAGGATACTTACAGCCGCAAGGAAGGAGGTGTGTGTGTGTGTGCGTGTGTGTGTGTGTGTGAGTGTGTGCAACTTTTAATTAAATTTTCCGCCTTATCAGATCTACAACGCCCGAAGCTGATGCAGTTAAAAGTGCCGGGCGTCAGCGACCCATCCAAGCCACAGTACAGCTTCAATTCGACGATGAGGAGCTCTTATCCCGTGCTTATGCGTAATGACGTCTTGAACGTCGATCTAATGCGATACGGATGCTACAAAGATAGAAAAGTACCCGCGCGCGGGATTGTGCCCAGCTTGTTCGCTGACTCAACGGGTGTGCTCGGAAATTGGCATCATAAGCAGAAGCGGCGACTCTTCAAACTTCCCTCACTAACTAGTAAAGGACTTGCAATCACGTATTAAATGATCTTATACGTTAGCCACGTGCACTTGGTACATTTTGGCAAGTTCTTGTAAATATGTAGGTGTTTTCTGTGAGAGCGACAGCTTTCTGAACAGGTTCTCTGCCTGTGGATGATATTGAAATGTCAGCTGTGTGTGTGTGTGTGGGGGGGGGGGGGGGGGGGGAATACTTACTGCAGTGTGTTCTGCTGAAGACAAGAACTGCACCGAGAGAGTGTGACGAGGGGTCTCAGACAGGCAACTAAGTATAGAAGCCACCTGAGGCACGTCCTCATCAGTGAGGCACTACTTGGGCGGGGGAGCATATAGGAAGTACATATAAATATATAGTGCATACTACCTCATCCAAGACTGCCAGAATTTCACCAAGTATTCTGAGTAGGGTTTGACCGTCGCGCAAAGTAATACATGAATGCCTACCACTTCCCACCTACCCAATCTCGACTCTGAACATCCTCCGAAGGTGGTCTCCGCCCACTTCTAGCAGGAGCCTTTCGTACATCAAATTAATGAACAGGATAGCAGAAGGCGGAGTATCGTGGAGTACCTGTACTGGTTTAGCGGCTGCCCTTTCAACGCCTTCCACTGGTGAATGAAGTCTTGCATACGCTGCGGTTTTCCTACCAACGGCGCGACGTTTTGCGGAACCGCCGCCGAAATGAGGTCACTTGAATTTGTCTGCCCTGTGGACGCCAGTGGGTTCCATGGCTGTTTGCGCGCGGCGTCGTTAAGGTCTTTGCGTTCAAGCGGTGTCAAATGAGAAGCCCTCACGATATCCCTACGAAGAAATAGTGGGCCTAGTACAGGTACAACATATAAGCCTGCTAACCTGAATTCCTCGTATGTAGCCACTTTCTGGTGAATAGCTCTGAATTTGGCATCGTTCTCTCGCCAATACTTTTTGTCTGCTTCTACTGCGGACACTAACTCTCTCTCCAATCGTTTTATGTCGATTTTTTCTGTCATTCAGAATAAATTCCACTTAGAGCCGCTCACAAACAACTTAGCCACACCCCTTACTAATAGGCCTACGGCCAGAAAAATGTTGTCCAGAGGAATTGGTGTACATGTGTTTACGGTGAGTCCTCTTAACGAACGAGGAGTTTTTAAAATCCTCTCCATCTGTTCTGATAGACGTCGCCCAGACATGTTACAGCGGTGAGGTGGGGCTCGAAGCTGACACAGGAACAGAAGGACTTCATTGCCAACGGCCCGGGCTTGGAAAAATTTGTCTCTAAAGAAGCGCCTCTTGTACCCGACCACCTCAAACGCAAGAAAGGACAAAGGTGATGCGTTTTTGTCAACCAAATTCGGGGTTTTGTTCATAAATAAAGCTCCATAGGTTGAGACTACCACCGTGGCTAAAAACAGAAATACCAGTTGGCAAGAACTTCCATAAACTCACGAGTGATTTGAGGAACCTCAACCTGCACACGGTGCTTGTTACTTGCATACATTGGTTCATAGTAACAGCCCTCCCCTTTCCTCCCCTCTAGGTGTGTGAGGAAGCCAAATGTCCCAACATAGGAGAGTGCTGGGGAGGAGGAGAGCACCACACTGCCACGGCAACCATCATGGTACGGTCCTCTAGCAGCGGGTAGCCCCTCCCCCAGCATATGCTCCACCCCTTAGATACTGGGGGACCAGTGTACCAGGGGGTGCAGGTTCTGTTCAGTGAAGACGTCTCGAAAGCCACCTCCTCCTGACCCCTTGGAGCCTAAGAACACGGGAGAGGCCATAGCTGCCTGGGGACTTGA
This sequence comes from Spongilla lacustris, assembly GCA_949361645.1. Classification (NCBI taxonomy): domain Eukaryota; kingdom Metazoa; phylum Porifera; class Demospongiae; order Spongillida; family Spongillidae; genus Spongilla; species Spongilla lacustris. Next base: position 7,119,552 of record OX442429.1, on the reverse strand, counting down.
CTATGTGGTGATCACATCTGTCGACAGAGATGGTAAGAAGAGCACACATCCCTGGGTACTTAGCACACACCCAGGGCTGGGTACTTAGCACACATCCCTGGGTACTTAGGAGCAGAAGCACACACATCCCTGGGTACTAAGGTGGCAGTGCCCTTGTTTATAAAGGTGTCTTGCAAAAGGTGCAACAGAAATCACATGATGGTCGCAGGATTGGATGGTAGTATACATATCTTGTCTCTAAGTAGTGAATGGGGACCAGATCTAATGTCCATCTGGCTAGCTCACCACATGTGCATGTGAGGGTAGTCATATGTGAGGGTAGTCATATGTGAGGGTAGTCATATGTGAGGGTTGTTAGTCATATGTGAAGGTAGTCATATGTGAGGGTCATATGTGAGGGTTGTTAGTCATATGTGAAGGTAGTCACATGTGAGGGTTACGGTAGTCATATGTGAAGGTAGTCATATGTGAGGGTAGTCATATGTGAGGGTAGTCATATGTGAGGGTTACGGTAGTCATATGTGAGGGTAGTCATATGTGAGGGTACCTAGTCATATGTGAGGGTAGTCATATGTGAGGGTAGTGCAGTCTGCTTTATGCCTACTCTTTCTTGTTCAGATCTTCCAGATGGCGGATCAGAGCATTTTGCTGAAACAGTTCGGGAGATTAAAAAGAGGTTGGATGGGGGAGGGGCTTTTTGAAAGGTCTGGTATCCATGGAGGTCTTGCCAACATGCAGGAATCCCTCCATACTGGTGGAGTGTCTAACTCCAGACTTCAGGGGCAATCTTGATTGTGTATCTCGCGTTGCTGTTTCTGGCTTAAATGTGTACGCCCACAACATTGAGACGGTGGAGTCCCTCCAATGGTATGGGAACCTGACCATGGCACTCACCTTGGTTACCTAGTGATGTTCACCCAGGCTGGTGAGGGACCCTAGGGCAGGCTATCGGCAGAGCCTGTCAGTCCTGGAGCATGCCAAGAGGGTGAAGCCAGCTCTTGTCACAAAGAGCTCCATCATGCTTGGGTGCGGGGAGGAGGACCAAGATGTCCTGCAGGCACTGAAGGGTGAGAGGTGTGTGTGCTGCTCCAACCATAACCTCATGTGTGTGTATGTGTGTGTGTGTGCGGTGTGTTGTGTATGTTGATGTATGTTGTGTGTATGTATGTTATGTGTGTGTGTTATGTGTGTACATGTGTTTGTATGTGTGTGTTGGGGGACAGATTTGAGGACCTCAGGTGTGGATTGCTTGACTTTGGGGCAGTACATGCAGCCAACCAAGTGGCACCTCAAGGTGGGGCCCCCTTTGGGGGTGGAACTTACACCCCTCACACACACACACACACCCTCCGTTATCTTTCCCACCCCACCCTCAGGTGAAGGAGTATGTTCCACCTGAGAAGTTTAAGTTCTGGGAAGAGGTTGGGACAGAGATGGGCTTTGCTTACGTAGCAAGTGGTCCTTTGGTGCGGTCTTCCTACAAAGCAGGTGGGCGTGGTGTGACCTTTGCACCCCAGCCCCGCCAACTATTACTGTACTCTCACTTTGTGTGTAGGAGAATTTTATATAAAGAACATCCTGAAGCAGCGAGGGGATGCAGACGAGAAGACCAGAGAGAGGACTCTTACAATTTAGAATCACTCTCCTTATATCTTCCTTCAATCTATTCTCTGTTGCATGTACTCACTGTGTGTAATTTGTTGCATTGCACTGTATAAAGCATAATATTTTCCAAAACATGTAATCCATCCAGTCCTCCTCCATTAATGGTTTTAACTCCCAGTATCGACCATGTACCACTCGAATACATACGCATTTAATTTAGGACTCTTCATAGTGATTGTATGAAACCTACTATCGTGCCCAGGCCCAAACATCTAAGCAAGCATAGCGGTAATGTATAAACAGTACTGCAGTTGGACAGTTGACCCTTACCTGACGACCTGCCATGGCTGCAGCCACTATAGCAAAGACCTCCTGCCATTGGATCTCCCAGCAGCTTCATTGAGGTAGCATCTTTGCAAGATTGACAGAAACAGTACTGCAGTTGAACAGTTGACCATGGCTGCGGCCACTATAGCAAAGAGATGCCGCTTTTAGATGGACTGCTATGACAGTTCTAGGATGAAATAGAAACCCGTGAACTAAGACCCACCAAAGTGTTTTGTATTTATTGTGCGATCAGTTGTAACATTACATTACACTACATACGCATAGTGTAGCACATGTATGTAAAACAATAGACCCTTCCCTTTAAGAAGTACTCCGGATGTGACATCACTAATCAACGTACTTAACAAAATGGGTTAAGTACGTTAATTAGTGATGTCATGTCCGGAGTACTTCTTAATGGGAAGGGTCTATTGAGGAAAAAAATAGCAACTTAATTTTTATGTTGTGCAGCAAATCAGTTTATTTTGGTTGTGTATAAAGTTTTATATTGTGATTTGTAGAGTGTGAATGAGGTATTAAATATACAACTATAGGGTATTGAAAAATCCAAAACGTCTTATTCTGACCCATGGTTTTGCTGTGGTAACCCAGTGAGGGCTCACCCACCCTCTAGCTCCCTCTGCCACAGCATGAGGATCAAGAACTTCGGAATCAGTAGGGATGTTCTAATCCAGAAGGCACAAGCCATCATGTGATAGTCTTGCGTCATGTGACCCAGAAGGCACAAGCCATCATGTGATAGTCTTGCATCATGTGACCCAGAAGGCACAAGCCATCATGTGATAGTCTTGCAGAAGTAAATTCCTTATTTGGTGCCTCAATTGTTGCACAGTGCATGTATAGGTTTGCTGAACAAGCTAAACCTTTTGTGTAGTGACCTACTGCCTGTGTAGCAGCTGGTACATGCAGCAAGACACTCAAATGCACACTCTCTTCTCTAGTTCCCTTTCTCTCAGCTTCTCTTCCTGCCTTTGTTGCACCTTGTCAATTATGGACTTCTGAAGGTCGGCACAATACTCCCTTTTTTTCTGTACTTTCTGTTTCAAAGTTGAGAAAGGAAAATACATTTCTACAATGCTCAAGCAAGTGAAAGTGACGTGAGGGGCTGCTTACATCAAGGTCTGACTTCTCCCAACTTCTCCTTGCATGGTTGTTAGGGTGATGATGGCTGTCAGCCAAGAAGTGGATGGCTGTGCTGACGTGATGTTTGTCTATCTCTCTCTCCTCCTCCCTCTGCAGCTGAAGCCTCTGCTGCCTCTGCTTGGCCTGCTCCACAAGGTCAACGTAGTACTGATGCTTCTGAGATTGGAGGGCCTGGGGAGGAGATGAACGATTGCATCATTATGCGATGACCACAGGGTGTGGTAAGGAGGTTAAAGATAAAAGAGGAGTTTGGAAAGGTATTGTGAAGGAGTGATATAGCGAATGGTGGTGAGAAATTTTGCACCTACATGTGCAGCAGTAACATCCTCCCTCCTAGCCAGCCTTGTCTGGTCTCCTCTGGTCCCCAGCCCTGCCAGAGGGTGCTCTTGCGTGTTTGTCTGCTCCCTGAGGAGAGTTCCATGAAGGGCCACCTTTGGATGACCCTGCTCATCCCTCAGGGGGGCACCTGCTCCCGGCCTGCCCCACGGGTAGTAGAGGGCATGGGGCGTGGCCTGCACTGGAGGGTAGAAAAGATAATAAGGTACTGTTCTAATTATCACCCCACATCCTCACCATAAACACTAACCATCACATCCTAACCATCACATCACATATAACTAATTATGTTTTAGTCTGAGGGGCAGGTGGGGAAATGGTAGGAGGTGTTAAGACTTAGAGATGGTGAGGGGTGATGGTGAGGAGGGGATGGTGGAAGGAAGACTGGTGTAATTGGCAGGAGCTGGTCAATGGGTTACATGTAATTAGTAGGGATAAAAAGGGCAGAATTCTAAGTACTGACAACCTGGTGCCTTTGCTTGTCACTCAGACTCCCAATAATGCTGCTGTGATTGTATATCTCTAATCTCCCCCCTTCCCCTCACAAGGGTTACAATAGCAGGCCATACCTCCAGACGAATTGGGCAACAGATGTGGCTGTTTCTCCTGTAGGTAGAATGGATAAGGGGGAGAGTAGGCATGGCTAACTGGATTACACATACATGTGGCGTTGTCAGTGCACACTTCCTGCCAGCAATCTTCCCACTGTCATCTCTGCTTAGCTTATCCTTGCCCCACGGGAAGTAAACAGGTCTTGGTGCCTTGGAGGAAGATGGCAATGTGAGGAAGACATCAGTTTAACTACTGCCTATAATAATAAGGATAACCTACTGCCACACCTCTTTTCTACTTTTTGCCCCTCCCACTCACACTGTCCCTACCTTAGCTTCCACTGCATGTTGTGCCTCACGCTTTATCTGCTCTGCCAGCTGCTGCTCTTTAAATGGAGACATCAGCAGGATAATGCAGCCAAAATATCACCTCACCATATCAGACTAACCAAGCTTTTTGGCATACAGAGCTTTCTTCTCCCATTCTTGGGCAAGCCGATCTTTCTCTGATTCTGTTCTGAATACACTATGTTCCACAGATGTGTTCCTTCCCTCTACTGACCTGTGCCTCTGACGTTGATCATAGCCAAGCCAATTAATACAGGATAACGTTTTGCAGTGCCCTATGGACTCACCAATGTAGCTTCAACGTCCCTTTTGTGCTGCTTCTGAAACCGAATGTCCATATCCGCTTTGAGGGCAACCTGGATGCGTCCGGAGACCGTCCTCAGGGGAGCTCCGCCCCCTGGCTTACCGAACCCTCTGTGCGGATCATCTTGCGCAGTGTTCGTTGACAGGGCCTGCTCGTACGTGACAATGCGGCGCGCGTTTATTTTCCCGTTGGATGTAATCTAAACCAACCCACCCGGCATTGATAAATTAAACTGAGGTACGAATGGCCTTTTATTAAAATCTTACTCGTGGCGCTCCAACGGCGGGCTTTCCCCATGGATCGTATGACCGCAACATGTCTAGCTCCTTTTTATTAGTTTTAAAATATAAGTAATAATTATACAAGCATCACATTACTTATCGGCCTGGCTGAGCTCCACCCTCGCTCAAGGCCAACGGCAAGGGTGAAGCTACGCCAGCAGGCTCCTGCAATATATCCTCACCTTTCTTTTCTCCGTCAGGGTCACGCCTTCTGGCTGCCTTGCAGCTGCTGCTATGCGATAAGGGATGGTTGGCTTCTTCAATGCTAATATTATCACTTACCTGCTTCTAATTGTCGCTCTCTCAGCACATGACTGTGTTCATTCAGAAACATAAACTTCGCAGAAGGAAGAAAAAAAAAAAATGTGTTGCTTACATTTGGGTTGTATCATGACCAGGTTGATTTGAGAATAGCTGGTCTGCGAAATTATTCTTGTGGTAAGATTTATAACCATAGTGAACAGGGTTGCTAGCTCCTCCGACAGTCCACGATGTTGTAGTCATCTACATGTAGCAGCGAAGCATCTCTCACCTCGTCGTCATGGTTTTTGTTATTATGTAATCGTTAATGAATATTGGTTTGAACCTTTGGAAGTTCAAATATGGGCGTATCCGCTAGCAACGATACCGGCTTTGAAGGAAAACGCAGTAGCACTCTCACGGGACATAAAGATGCCGTCAAATGCGTAGCGTTTTCCCCCGACAATAAATTGCTCGCTTCTGGCTCATCGGACGGGGAGATTATCGTTTGGGACCTGAAATCATTGAAGCGGAGATATCTATTACACAAGCACGACGGAGAAGTAACGGGAGTCAGCTTCTCTCCAGATTCATCCATGCTACTATCCTCCGGGAGAGACAAGCGGGTCGTTCTGTGGGACACTAAGACGGGGGAGATTTTGCAGAAGGCGCGAGGGCACCATGGTCCTATCATGCATTGCGCCTTCTCCCCCGACGACAGCACAGTGTACGCAACGGCGTCCGAGGACAAGACGGTAGGTTTGTGGCAGATCTCCGAGCGGACGATGGAGAAGAGGGAGTTGAAAAAGCACAAAGATATCGTGTTCCAGGTATGCTTTTCGCCAGACGGGGTCATTCTCGCGTCTTGCTCAAACGACAGGCGCATTCTGCTCTGGAATCGAACATCGGGAAAGATAATAGGAAAGCTGAGAGACGGTACCAGCCGAATCATGACCTGCCAATTTTCGTCGGACAGTTCTTTCATTGCTGCGGTAGTGGACGGAGAGAGGGTCCGGATCTGGAGTTCCATCACAATGGACGTCATCAACGTACTGGAGGGACACCACACTCAGCCCATCGTATGCTGCGCATATGCTCCGGACGGTGTGACGCTAGTCACGGGCTCAGGAGATAAAACATACGCCTTTTGGAACACAAGAGAAGCCAACCCAACCCCGTTCTATCACTCAAAGGCCCACGATAGCTGGGTACAGTGCGTGGCTTTCAGCCCTGATGGAAGGACTCTGGCCACAGCTTCTGACGATCAAATGATCCATCTGTGGACCTAGCAACATGTGCACTTAAGAGACAAGACAGCCGCGCACTGCAATTTAACGGCTGCATTCGTTCAGTATTCAAGTTCTCGAGCTCTTCGTTACATGCACGCGTTACTCTTGATATTGTAGGCTCAGTCAGTGCAATAATATTTATATACCATGCATACATGTAACCTGCTACAGACCTACATTATTACCTGGCTGATCATGATCGTATAGGCCTGAATGATGCCCTATAATAGTCTCACTGAACTCAAACTTAATGTCTTTAGTAACTAGGATGTACCCGCACTGGCCGCACAATAACATAGATACACACAAATGACACAATCACTGTTTAAATAGTCTTTCGAAGTCATGTCCTGGATGGATTCGTCCAATATAGTATTGTTTGGTTACTATTACGAAGGGGTCCGGGAAACCACGGATCTGCATGTCTTTCAAACCGGCTGTGCAATTTTTGACGCCAGCTACAAGTTCCCTGGCTATAGATTTACGTAACATTACTGCATGACGTACATAAATCTCGTGAGAGGCGCGTAAGTCGTCAGTATAGCATGCACACATACCGAAAGCGCACGTGTACACTGACGCTATAGTCGGCTATACATGTATTATGTGAACTCAGAATATCATTATGTCAGACGAAGGATACTGCCAAAAATAACAGTCTGGAAAAGTTCTTGTCCTGTCATTATATGTTTGTACCTATGAATGGGACGCGACTCACCGCATGTCCATCGTTCCAACAATGTCGACAGTTATACGCGGCGCGTGTATTGTAGTGGATAGCATATAAATTAACATGCATGCGAACGATTATTATGACAGCGAATGCACTGAGGGCTTGCAAACGCTCAAGATGGTGATGAAACTGCACCTAATATTCGTAACGCTTCTCTGTTCTAAGTGTTCGTTTCTACTTGTTAATGGACAAGGGGAAGATCTCACTCGCGAGGCCAATGTTGCAGGATCGTCAGTAGTGGAGGCCGTCGTTGGTTTAATTTAAGGGAGCTCTGTTTTTAAAAGCGACAACAAGTTTTTACGTCGCCTTGCGTACGTGGAGTCCATGGACGGAACCCAATCCGCCACGTATCGCGACAGTTATTACGGGGGCATCTGGCAAGTGGACGAGGTCGCATTTTTGGAGACACAGAACATCAGCTTGCATCCGGGACTGACAGCAACGCACACCCAGATCAGATCTGTGTTTGGGTTCAACTGGATTGATGTGCAATGGAGGGATTTATGTAAACCCCTCTATTCCGGTCTGGCAGCAAGACTGTTTTTATCCATACTAGCAAAAAGCATCCCGTTTGGTATTAAAGAACAGGCTATCTATTGGAAGGCATTTTACAACACAAAACAACGAAGTAAAACGGTCGCGAAGTTTGTTCAAGACATCCAAGTGTTAGAAAGAGAACAGAGTAAGTGGATTTAAAAAAAAAAGCTGATAGGCTCGAAACTTTGTTTTGATGCATACCTCGCGCGCGCATATACCTGACGTCACGCACGTTACGTCCCTTTATATGTATGTTGCTATAAATATACATCGCGTGCGTACGACAACAGAAGAAAGAAGGCGGTGTCACTTGTAAAACTATTCATAGTACTAATCCGCATATTATCAAATTTACACTACATGTTGCAGCATTGCATGTTAGCTTAATTAGATCTATAGACCGACATGTTATGAATGCTCCATATTCTATTCAACTTCCACAGACTGCAGTGCAAGAGCAGTAGACCTTGTCCTCGTACTAGACCAATCTGGAAGCATAGGAAGTTTCAACTTTCAATTGGTTCGTGACCTTTGTGCTAATCTAACAAGAGGATTGGACATTGAAATGAGTCGAACCAGGATTGGAGTGTTGGGTTTCAGTAGCACTGCTGACATTGTCATTCCATTGAACCAATACAATACTACCTCCGCTCTCCTTCAGGCCATCAACAACATACCATACCCTGCAGGGGGTACGAATACTGTTGCTGCACTTCAGCTACTCCCCAATGCCTTCAGCACTGGAGGTCGAACGTCACCTCAGGGAGTCCCCAAGATGGCCATCGTCATTACAGACGGACAGTCCAATGATCCAGGTGCGACAAAGAATGCAGCTGCCATTTTGCACTCCTCATATAGCTCCATCACGATATTTGCTGTGGGAGTTGGCACGGGTATTATGTATGATGAACTTGTCGCCATTGCCAGTGACAGTAGCAAAGTCTCCGACTTGTCCTCGTTCTCAGTATCCCAACTCCAAGACCTACACTGAGCTGTCTATCAGTGGCGACACTTGCACAAGTAAGAGGGTGCACCTATTCGATATTCAAGTTCAAATTGCATGAATTGCATGCGGTGCCGTATGACTGCATGAGTGGGTCCTCAAAGTCTCTCCCTTGTTATTATCGATTGTAGTGCGGCACTAATAATAATGTATATCGATGATGCATGCACTGATGTACTTTATTTATATCTGCAGCTCCTGCAAAGGTTCAGGTTAATGACAGTGTGAGTTCTTCTATTAATAAGGACACCACTACTTATTTTTCCTTGGATATAAACTCTCAAGGGCTAACACTGCAACTGAATGCTTCTGAAGGTGCCCTGTTGCTATACGCATCGTGCAGTCTTAGCACACCAAATAAAGCATTTTACACCTGGAAGCTGTCGACTGACACTACCACTAACAAGTATGTTTCTTGCGGCACCGCGGCTAGCTCAGTGCTGTACACAAGCGTCCGGGGTTACACAGCTAGCAACTTCTTCGTATTTAACGCACGCATAGGAGACTTTTCCACCTTACAACGTAAGAGAATTATGTTCATGCAGCCTAATATATATACTGCATTTTAATTTAAATCCGTTTTTCACGAGACCAGCTCCAACTGGCCCTCCACAAAGGGTGCTGGCTACTAGTACGGGTAAAGCAGGAGAAATACTAGTTCGGTGGGACCCGCCTCTCGAGTATCAACAGAATGGAGTTATTAACAAATACTTGATTCGCCTCACACATCTGGAAACAGGACAGAATAGAGATATACTAGTCGATTCCTTTTTGCTCCAGTACAAAATCAGTGGTCTTTTATTGGGACATCTGTATGGCCTTAGTGTCAGCGGAAGAAACGTCGATGGGTTTGGTCCGTACAGTGCATCTGTTACCGTTCGTACAGGTACGTTTATATTATATACCATGTTACTGATATCGATGCACTCTGTTCTTTGCAGAATATGGTCCATCTGCAAACTCCGGAGTGGTCGCAGTTGTCCAAAATTTCGTGATCCTTATCGCCATGATGACACCATTTTTTTGTTTGTAGCCTGTGAATGTTATGTCTAGACACTGAGAGGTTTATATCGTTAGTATTGAAGCTACAATGTACGATGTTTGAATTGTATAGTATTCTTTAATAAATTGATTACTCGCGCTATATTAGTAGCCCAGCGTATTCATATACATGTACACGTACAAGCTCAGACAATAAAATAGTAGTGTTGATCAATGATCTCTAAGCATAGATAATAATATATTATATCCAAAAATAAATGCATCAGTAAGAAACTGGGCACGAGACCATAGTATAGACACCCGATACAGCCTGCCTGGAGTGTTGGTTTATTTTTTAGTTTACGGCTACCGATCCGTTTGCCTACCCCTTGAACCGATACTCGGACATCCGTAAGTGGGCATACTATATGTTGGAATCGAATTGACCTCGTTACCACAACAGCGGTATAGTAAACAAAACAATATGGCGGTAAGATATATCAGTTTGTATCATATATACCGGTATATGCGTAAGCACCAGGTTTGCCCTTTTCTTAGAATTCTCAACAAAATAACACAGACAGCGTGAGGGTAGCTGTTCGCTGCCGCCCGCTATCGGAAGACGAAGAAACGGCAAAGTACAAATCTGTCGTGGTTGTCGACCAACTCCGCGGCCAGATTACCGTGCACGTACCAAACGCTCGGACCAAGGAAGAGAGAGAACGCTCTTTCAACTTCGATTCTGTGTTCGGTACCGATGCGAAACAGACCGACATATACAACGAAACTTCCCGCCCAATTGTGGACGCTGTGCTTGAAGGTTACAATGGTACGAGGGAGGGCGGCACTGTGGCGCGATGAAGTGCAATATAGCCTCACGACACCTTCCGTTCCCCCCCAAGGTACGATATTTGCCTACGGCCAGACCGGCACGGGTAAGACTTTCACCATGGCCGGCCTGAAGGACGTACCAGAGTCGCGAGGAATCATTCCCAATTCCTTTGCTCATATTTTCGGTCACATAGCCAAGTGTGGCGAAGGAGTGCAGTGAGTTCCTTCCCGCCGCTCAGAACGCATGGCTTTATACGTACCCCCCTCCTAGGTTTCTCGTTCGCGTCTCGTACCTGGAGATTTACAAGGAGGAGGTTAGGGACCTGCTCAGTAAGAACCACGCGGCTCGTCTCGAAGTGAGAGAGAGGGTGGATGTGGGCGTGTATGTGAAGGACCTGACGTCATTCGTGGTGAAGAACCCAGAAGAGATGGACAAGCTGATGTTCATTGGAGACAAGAACAGTAAGGGGGTGGGGCAGGGGAATTATGTGTTAATTTAGGCCTGTTTAATTTAATTCCGTTTACTTTATGCAGTTGTCCAAATGTCTCCCCTCTCATCCACCTCCCTTTCCACACACACTTAGCATGGAGGCATGGTAGTTATAACTCTCGTTATGAACCGTCACACAAATACCATCATAACCGAGGAATCAGTTAACCTAGTTTAACGCGAGTGACTTGTTCTTCAACATGTGCAAGTGAAAATTGTACACCTTTTAACCAATAACCCAATAGCCTCTACTTTTCAAAGTCCGGTATGCAATTGCAAGTTGATTAATGTTGGAACAAGGATTTCGATGTAGCTGCCCTCCATTGTCCGATTATCAGCTTCCGACAGGCCATAACCAACTTGGTGTGTAGTTGTGTTGCTGACCTTTTATCAATAGACATGGTGGGTTGACAGGGCCCTAGGTCTTGCCAGGAGATCACCCCCATTGGGCTGACCTCTGGTGTATTGCTGTGCAGCGTGTATATAGAGTTGCCTGGAACACAAGTATCATAATACAGAAACATACAATAATGCAACGCCAATTAATGGCTACCATAGTGAGTTACAAGAACCTTCATAGATGATTAAGGGCAAAAATAGCAATAAACACTTCTGGCAGGTGTAATTCAGCTTCCATTCTCTCCCTCCCTTCCTCCCCCTCTCTTCCTCCCCCTCCCTTCCTCCCCCTCCCTTCCTCCCCCTCCCTTCCTCTCCCTCCCTTCCTCCCCTCCCTCCCTTCCTCCTCTTCCTTCCTCTCCCTCCACTTTTCTCTCCCTCCCTTATTCCCCCCCCACTTTCCTCCCTCCCTTACTCCCCCTCCACTTTCCTCTCCCTCCCTCCACAGGAATGGTTGGCCCCACTGACATGAATGAGCATTCTTCGCGGTCTCACACCATTTTCACGATCACTGTTGAGCGCAGTGACGAGGGCCCAGACCACCAGCAACACCTGAGGATGGGCAAGCTGCACCTTGTTGACCTTGCTGTACGCCCACTCCCACACCAGGGCCCTCCTCCCCAGCCCCACACCAGGGCCCATATGTGCCTCCCACCTTCCCTCTCCTCCTCCCCAGCCCCATACCAGGGCCCATATGTGCCTCCCACCTTCTCTCTCCTCCTCCCCAGCCCCATACCAGGGCCCATATGTGCCTCCCACCTTCTCTCTCCTCCTCCCCAGCCCCATACCAGGGCCCATATGTGCCTCCCACCTTCTCTCTCCTCCTCCCCAGCCCCATACCAGGGCCCATATGTGCCTCCCACCTTCTCTCTCCTCCTCCCCAGGGCTCAGAGAGGCAAACCAAAACAAAGGCAACAGGCGATCGCCTAAAGGAAGCCATACAGATCAATCTTTCCCTTTCAACCCTTGGGAATGTCATCTCCGCTCTAGTGGATGGCAAGAGTACCCATATTCCATACCGCAACTCCAAACTGACACGGCTCCTTCAGGACTCCCTTGGAGGGAACTCCAAAACCATTATGGTAGGCTTGCTGGCCATAGCTACACCTCCTTGTTTGACTCCACCCCTATCCCTTTGACTCCACCCCTATCCCTTTGACTCCACCCCTATCCCTTTGACTCCACCCCTATCCCTTTGACTCCACTCCTATCCCTTTGACTCCACCCCTATCCCTTTGACTCCACCCCTATCCCTTTGACTCCACCCCTATCCCTTTGACTCCACCCCCATCCCTTTGACTCCACCCCCATCCCTTTGACTCCACCCCCTATCCCCCAGATTGCCAACGTGGGGCCTGCAGACTACAACTGTGATGAAACTCTTAACACTCTCAGGTGAGAGCCCCTTGGAAGTGTATGTCAGCCCCATCCACATTGGCTCTAACCACACCCAGATATGCAAGCAGAGCCAAGAATATCCAGAACAAAGCCCACATCAATGAGGACCCCAAGGATGCCATGTTGAGGGAATTCCAGAAAGAGATCGAGGAGCTGAGGAGGAAGCTGGAGGAGGGTGAGAGAGAGGGTGATCATTTTGTGCCACATGTGTGCATGTGTGGGTGACCAGGTGTGTACTGAAACTGTGCCAAACACCCATCCCCTCTGTACCACACCCCTCTCCATCCCCTCTGTACCACACCCCTCTTCATCCTCACTGTACCACACCCTCCCCATCCCCACTGTACCACACCCCTCCCCATCCCCACTGTACCACACCCCTCCCCATCCCCACTGTACCACACCCCTCCCCATCCCCACTGTACTACACCCCTCCCCATCCCCACTGTACCACACCCCTCCCCATCCCAACTGTACCACACCCTCCCCATCCCCACTGTACCACACCCCTCCCCATCCCCACTGTACCACACCCCTCTCCATCCCCTCTGTACCACACCCCTCTTCATCCTCACTGTACCACACCCTCCCCATCCCCACTGTACCGCACCCATCTCCATCCCCACTGTACCACACCCCTCCCCATACACCATAACCCCTTCCCATACCACAGATGACAACGGAGAGGAGCCTCAAGAGGGAGGGGCCAAGGACCAGTCAGGAAAACGCTCAGGTAAAGGCACGCCTGGCACGATGCTGGGTGACCATGCCCCTCTCTATAGGGGGGAGTGGCCTAACACCCCAGCAGGCAGCTGCCCTGAGAGCCAAGATTGAGCAGGAAAGGTTGGAGCTGCTAAACAAGAAGGACCTTGCTCAGAGCGAGAGGGACAAGGCCCAACAGGAGCTGGAGAGGAGAGAGAATGACATAAAGAAGGCACAGTTAAGGGCCAATCTGCAAAGAGAGCATGGTTGAGTTACGGCAGGGTGATTTCATTCCAATTAGAGAGCAGCATGAGGCGCTGGAACAGAAGTTGGCCGCTCTTCAAAACAAAGTTATTGTGGGTGGAGTCAACTTGGTGAGTGATTGTCTTAAAACATGGCTACCTCTCCCCTCCAGCCATGGCTACCTCACCCCTCCAGCCATGGCTACCTCACCCCTCCAGCCATGGCTACCTCTCCCCTCCAGCCATGGCTACCTCTCCCCTCCAGCCACCTTTTCTCCCTCCTTACTAGCTGTCCCCTTTCTCACCACAATTAGCTAGTTCCCCTCTTCAACTCTGCCTCCCTCTCCTATAACCCTGCCTACCTTTTCTCCTGCCCTTAACCCTCTCTCTCCTCGCCTTCTCACTGACTAGCTAGAGAAGGCTGAAGAGCAGGAGAGACTGTTGGAGGAGTCAGAGAGGAAGCTGGAGAAGAGGAGGAAGAGGGAGGAGGAGCTGAGGCAGCAGCTGCAGCAGAAGGAGGCGGAGCGTCAGGACATTGAGGGGAAGTACACCTCCCTGCAAGAGGAGGCAGCTGCCAAGACGGCAAAGCTGAAGGAGATATGGAAGCAGTTCCAAGCTGCCAAGGAGGAGGTAATAAATGAACCTTGTGGTGAGGGAGGGGCACTTCCTGTGAGGGAGGGGCACTTCCAGGGCACTGCTGGCATAAAGGATGATGCTAATATGATGGCCACTGTCACCTTTCCCACTGCAGTATCTCCTCTAGGCACTCATGCATACATCTATATTCCTCAGGCCAGCTCCCATATCTCAAAGCCCTTGCACCATAGCAAAAGGGATATTGTAATCCTTTGAGGATGGAGATATCTCTTATAATAGTGTAGTGTGAGGGATAATGATAGGGGCGTGGTTAGGGGTGGAGTCCAGGCCTGATAGCAGACTCCTGGATACTTTGATCAGCTTGCAGACATGAAAGCCGAGTTCCAGCGGGAGAATGAGGACACATTGGAGAGCATCCGACAGACAAGCAGGGAGCTAAAGTTACAACTGATGACCATCAACCACTTCATACCCAAGGAATGCCAGGTATGTGTGTGTGTGTGTGTGTGTGTGTGTGTGTGTGTGTGTGTGTGTGCGCACGTGATATGCTCACATGCCCTCCATCACAGGACCTGCTGGATGCTCATGTTGTATGGCACGAGGATACTGGGGAATGGCACGTGGTATGTATGGGGGGAGGGGGGGACATGTGGTATGTGGGGGGCATGTGGTATGTGGGGGACATGTGGTATGTGGGGGGCATGTGGTATGTGGGGGGCATGTGGTATGTGGGGGACATGTGGTATGTGGGGGGGAATGTGGTATGTGGGGGACATGTGGTATGTGGGGACATGTGGTATGTGGGGGCATGTGGTATGGGGGGGGCATGTGGTATGTGGGGGACATGTGGTATGTGGGGGGCATGTGGTATGGGGGGGCATGTGTATGTGGAGAACATGTGGTATGTGGAGGTGGTATATGGGTTATGGGGTGGGGGCATATGGTGTGTGGGGGACATGGGGGAGGACATATGGTGTGTGGAGGGGACATGGTGCATTCTATGTAGTGGGGAGGAAGGGAGGGCATTGAAGGCAAAGGTTTGATTTTGTGTAAGGTTTATGTATTCCTTTTAACCACTTACCCTCGCAGCAAGGAGTAGCTTATGCAGGAAACAACATGAAGAGACAGCCTACCCCAGAGCCTACCCCAGAGCATAGCAACACGGTACGTGCCAGTGCGCAAACCACATCTACATCCCCCACCCCCACCCCCCCCGCATAATTTAGTATAAAAACAGGGCCTGGGGACAAGGCTAACTATGCAGATGTGCCAAAATTGACGACCACTTAAATGTAATAACCAGACTCCTCACATACATGCTCCATATCACCTACCTACCCCTCACCTTCCCATCATACCACCCACTCTCATTTAACAGCAACAGTTCAACTGGAGTGATACCAGTTCTGCCTACCTCATATATCACATTGGCTCCCAGGAGGTGCATTCCCTTGCTCCAAGCACATCAGAGTCTGGTGTGTCTGCAAGGTCTTCGAAGGGGTTAAGAAAACCTTCTACTGAGAAGGCAAAGGTCTCACAGAGGTTAGCACCTATATGCTTCTCAGCCACACCCATTTCCTGTTTATTGGGGTGTCTGCAGGAAGCTGGCTGGGGATGCAAAGGTACAGCCGGTTGCCGAGGGAGACCAGGAGTACCCAACCAGCAGGGGACTCATATCAAGACAGAAACATTTTGCATGACATCATCAGCAGTTATATATTATGATAAATCCAAACTCACCACACTGTCATCATCTCCAAATGACGCCTGACACCTATGTCACACCAGACAAAGCAAATCTTAATTATTTTCATTCCTCTTTTTTTTTTTAATGCACACCACTGGTCTCTTTTGCTTACAACAAAGGGCCCCGTTCAATAATTTTCTCCCGAAGTTGACGCTTGTGAACATGCTCAGCTCAGGTTACATAAGAGAGGTCTGGGCCTGAGACCACTCACATTACATCAATATTGATCCCTGGCTTTGGAGACCAATCACAACATCTCTCTAAGGATGAGAGTCTCCTTCATTCTCACTCAGAGTAGAGGGAGAAGACTGCCATATTATTGATGGAAGTAAGGAAGAGGATGGTGCGCAAGTACTATTAATCCAGTGCTATAGTTTAGTGAAGTCAGAAATCAAATATACATGCAGCACATACTAATTAGCAGCACACATGTAAGAACATACGATAATCATAGCTCTTTATAACTGATGCATGTATATATTATTATTTTCCTAACTGATGACAACAGGAGTACATCACAAATGTACTAAATAGAAGTATTACCGTTTTCCTTATTATTAGACTTTTGCATGGTCTATTGCCTTCAAATCCTGTATAGACCAGACCTCCTCCTTTCTTACAGATAATGTTGTTTCACAGATTTTTGTTCATACGCAATAGTCATTATTATATATAGTGTATCTAAAGTTTTGCCAACAGTAGAAAGGTCCAGTACAAATTTAGGAATTGCAACTGATATCACATACATAATAAATACATTGCAACATGCACAAGCAATTGACAAGTCACATTTTCTGCTTCTCTTTCGAATCTTTGTCTTCCTCAGTCCAAAAGACGTCCTTCAACTTTTGTAGGATGCCTTTCCCTTGGGACTGCGGGGCCTCAGCTCCTCCTCCCCCACTGCCCTCCCTGCTCTCCCCACTGCCTGCCAAGACCATCTGTGAAAGATCCCACCAGTCCCCAGACCAAAAGTATCCTAACGCATGCTGCTACACTGACCTGTCTCAACATCATTGACTTTGCAGCCCTCAGCCAAGGTCTCTGTTTTAGCAAACTCAATAAGTAGCTCTTTCTGTCGCTCGGATAATACCCTATCAGACAAATGATCATATGGTGAGGATAAAAAACATTCCTAGGGTGTCTGATTTTGGTGCATTCCCCATTTAATGATGAGATTCGCTCCCCACTCTCCCTCTACAGCTGGGGCTGAAAGAGACCCTAGAGATTACTTTGGAACTCTGATCTTCAGGTGCACGTAGTGATCTCCAAGGCCATTACCGTCCAGTCGCGTGATTCCCCTACCAGCAAGCCTTATTTTGTGATGAGACTGGACCCCTGCTGGAATCTGCGATTCACGCAGTGCCCCTACATGATCACTGTTGCACCACATCAAATGCCATCCTTACCTTAACATTCATGGGTCCATTCAGTCCCTGGACACGCACCTCTCCACCCAGGGCTGCTTGAGTGAAACTGACCACAGCATCTGAATGGATGTCATAGCCGTCTCTTTCAAATGTACTGCTGTCTTTGACCTGGGTGCAAGCCCACAGCATGAGCACACTGTACACATGCACACAAGTCCTCACCTTTACTATCACAAAGGCCTCAGAACGACCAACAGGGACCCTCAGTGTCATTCCATCAGACACACCTGCAAGGCAAAAGAAAACATTTAGCTCTCTTTCTTTCAACGTACCTCAACATCTAAGGAGTGCTAAGGATTTAATGGATGGAGCTAGGTTAGGAGGAAACCTAGCAACCAGATCCGCCCCACAAGGCTGGGTTGGTTCGGTCCACTGGGACACTGCATCCCCGACAAGTGTCACCAGAACCCCACCGAGGTTCAGAGCGAACCAAAATGTGGCTGGAGATATTCTCTGCGCTCTGTGTGAAAAATGACTCCATACTAAGGTAGGCACTGACGTTTGAACACAAGGCCTGCCCAATGCTGCATGTGTCATAACTACAGCCTTGCATGACTGCCACCTCCTGCAACTAAAAATTGAGAACTTGAAATCGCTGACCTTTTGGAAGAGGCACTCAGCCCCGTCCCCTTGGACAGGGAACCCACCCACTTCTTGTGGCATGCGAGGAGGCAGATCCTCACACATGTATAAAATCTTTGGTCTGATCGGATGTAGGCATGTCCCTGACACCCACCAATGAAGTAACGTAGTTCGGTTGTACTGCCATCAATACCCTTCAGGGCTCCATTACTACAGTTACCCCTACTATCTAATTAAAAGGTTCATAGTGTGCTTCTCTGAGAAAAGGGTGTACAAAGGGTTAACACTGTATATGGAGACACTATACACAATATTGCGCATAACATCTCCATACGCAGTGTTACACACATGCTAATTGATGCTATACGCAGCAACCATTTTTACACAGTGGACTAGCTACCTAGATGTAGATATCTGTGACCTGATATTCCCTGCCCCTATATACAGCCCTGCTCACAAAATTTCTCACTCCTGACCTGCTGGTATGGTCACATCAATGGTTTGTTGAACAGTCTTGGTTCCCTTGCCCTGACACTCCCCACAAGGTGTACTGATGATGGTGCCTTGGCCATGGCAACGTCTGCATGTTGACCGCATGTGGAACAGTCCAGTATGAATCACTTCCTGCACAAGAGATAAAAGTAATCCATTTTTGACCTAAAGAGGCTACTTCCCTCCTTAAGTACCGTCAAAGACACACTGCTCACATTTAACCCTCTACACTCACCTCACCCTTCCCCTGACAATACGGGCAGGTCTGGGGTTTCTTCCCTGGCTCCGCCCCCGTCCCACTGCAGCGACCGCACATATCTTGGATGCGGAGGGACACAGCTTTTGTGCATCCTTTAACAGCCTCCAAAAACGACAGGGTTAAAACAAGCTGTGCGAGAGGGGAAGACATTTGGGGCATGGCCTGTGTGTGAAGGATACTGGATGGCATTGGTCACACTACCAACCTGCTGCCTGCTGTTGGAAGCATCTTGATCAAACATGGACCCCAGGTCTCCCATGTTGCCAAAGAATTGTCTGAAGATCTCCTCGGCTCTTGAAGCTGTGAATGGAGCGCCTTCTCCTAACAGAGGCGTGGTAGTGATACAACGATAATAATTAAGTTGTGCTAACATTCAATTTACTAGTATATCTCCATCGTGACATGCACATGCGCACGAACCTCCGCCATATGCTCCTTCAGGACTCGTGAACTCCGAGAAACCTGACTGATCATACATCTTTCGCTTCTGCTCATCGCTCAACACCTGTGCGTACACGTGACCATTCGTTTAAAGCATGCAAGATCAACCTAAATTACAACACCGTACTTGGTACGCCTCCCCAATTTGAGTGAATTTCTTTGCCGTTTCCGAGTCGCCGTTATTTGTATCGGGGTGGTACTTCTTCGCCAACTTGGGGGGGCAAAAACGATAAGTAAAAAGGCTTTACACTTCCTTGCATTGCAAAGTGGGATATAACATACAGTGTAGTATGCCTTCTTGATTTCCTGTAAGGTAGCATTGCGAGGCACGCCAAGGATTTCGTAGTAATCCTTCTTGCTTCCAAACAACGAAGCTGTGTGTCGGGACACGCTATTATGGCAGCTCCGTGAACGGGAAAAAAGTTCACTTGCACTTACCTGAGGTATGAATGACTCTGCGACCTCCTGCAACGTTATTGTAAAGCGCTTCACACTTGGCGTGTTGGTGGGCACTTATTGAAGGGGTGCAAGCACGTGTGGAGCAGGTCGCAGCCTGCCTGCAAGACCTCGCTGCTGTGGTGAGCAGCAACACTCGATCCCACTTTTTCATCTTCAACTTTGACTTCAAAACAAAGAATCTCGTAAGTCGAAGAACAGTCAGGAAAATAATAACTTAATTTTTTTTTTAAAGTATCATTACCGCTCCGCCTCCTAATCAAATTTATCAAAAAAACATGGCGGGCTTGAGACAGTTGATACAAGGTACTAGTACGGAAATGGGCAAAGCATGTAAAAAATGTAAATACCAGAAGTTGTAGTCGGAACAGGCTCCATGTCGTATAGACTGTATGTTTCCTTAACCCTGAATGCTTACTACAGTACTAAAACCGGTATTACTGGATTGTATTTTGCAGTTGGAAACATTGGCCTGCGTCGAGGTAGCGAGGAGGTGTGTCTGCGGGCTTTCTCGGCAGCTGCTGTGACGCACCAGCCCAAGATTACCACTCACTACTCGGTCGTACCTCGCGAGAGCGACCCGAGATGGGAGGGTGAGCCTTCGTACTATGAATTATTCACTTCGCTTACATACGTGTATGTAGGGGTCGACATGACACGAGAGAAAGACGAGTTTGATGTTGTGATAGTTGGAGGCGGTCCGTCGGGTCTGGCTGCCTCTATCCGTCTCAAACAGTTGGCGAAAGAGTGTAACCACGATGTTAGGGTTTGTGTGGTGGAGAAAGCGCCTGAGATAGGTATGGATTTTTTTTTTGGTGTGGTGGTGGTGGTGGCTAGCGTGTTCGTACACAGGTGCGCACACACTGTCCGGTGCTGTGTTAGAACCAAGGGCCTTAATGGAACTGTTCCCGGATTGGAAAGAGAGAGGGGTGCGTCCACACTCATTGATACACACATGTGCACATACATTGTATTTGTATATAAACACATCAATGCATGTTGTACACACACAGTCACACATGCACATTAAAAGCTTTCAATGACTAAATGCTGACCATTGCACTGTAAGGCTCCGTTACACACACCTGTGATGGCAGACAGGTTTGGCATTCTGACCAAGGATTATCGTATTCCCGTTCCGGTATCACTGCTACCAGGTAACGAGAAGGCTACTATTCCTGTGTGCATCACTGCCCATTCTCCCTCACGTGACCACAAGGCTTTCCTATGGCAAACCATGGCAACTATGTGGTTCGCTTGGGGAACGTGGTGCGCTGGCTTGGTGAGCAGGCGGAGGCCATGGGGGTGGAGATTTACCCGGGCATTCCTGCCGGGGAGGTCAGCAATGAGGTGGCCGGCCACCTGAGGAGAGTTTACCTGTAGTTGTGCTTTAGGTGCTGTACCGTGAAGATGGCAGCGTAAAGGGTGTGGCTACAGTGGACCAGGGAATAGCCAAGGATGGATCACCCAAGGTATTTCCTTGCTGTGTGTTCGCTCCTCCCAAGCTGTTTGTTTGCACAACACTTAGAATAGTCAAATGCTATTAGACACTATTGTGGGTGGGGCTATAACGTTCTCTCATTTTGCCAAGAGGTTGGCTGTACAATAAAACCATCCCTGCTTTAAATCTCTGTAATGTCACCTCTCAATCACCTTAGCGCGGCATAGATGCGGCCTGCTAATTGTATGCATGCTTTTATATACATATTTCAAATTTGATACAAAAATCTGTCTAATAGGTGCCATGAATTGTTGTTGTACGTGTATCTTGGCTATTTGTCAATGCATGATATGATGCACCATTTTTCCTATGCCAGGTTGTATATATGTATGCAGATGCAGGCACATACACCTGAATTGCTTGCGTCACCTTTTTTTTGTTTTGTGTGAACCCACACAATTTTTTTTCCAGGAAGGGTTTGTTCGTGGCATGGAGTTGCATGCAAAGTTCACTCTATTTGGAGAAGGTTGCCATGGTTCCCTTACCAAATCTCTGTTCAACAAGTTTGATCTCAGGAAAAACTGCCAACCTCAAACCTACGGGATCGGTCTGAAAGAGGTACAGTGTGGGTTTTGAAAGGGTAGGGGGAGGTATGTGTGACCATATAAATATTGCTTCCTTCCCTGCTTGCATCTTTAGCTGTGGGAGGTGGACCCTTCTAAACATCATCCTGGTCAGGTGGAGCACACTGTAGGATGGCCACTGGTACTGTATAAATTCCTCCTTTAAATCCTCACCTGTTTGACACATTTCTTTTTACCATTGCAGGACCATGATATCTATGGTGGGTCATTTCTTTACCATTTAAATGAGGGACCACTGGTGGCATGTGGCTTTGTGGTGTGTTACGGTTGTCATAGCTCTTCAAATTGTGACACCTTTTTTTTTTTACCTCATCCACTAGGTCGGCCTTGATTACACGAATCCATATCTCAATCCTTTCAAAGAGTTCCAGGTATTTAATTTTGTGTGTGTGTGTGTGTGTCTAATGTTGTGTATGCTGATTGATATCTGTATGTACGATTTTAAAATGGTTCCCACACTCCAGCGCTGGAAGCACCACCCATCTATTAAACCTCTGTTTGAAGGTGGGAAACGAATTGGATATGGAGCCAGGGCACTCAATGAAGGGGGCATACAGGTAGGTGTGGTTGTGTGTATGATGAGGTGTGTGTGCAGTTGGTTTGGCATGCGCTGCATTTAAGCTTCCCTTCGTAGTCTCTACCAACTTTGGCTTTCCCCGGGGGCGCGCTAATGGGTTGTACCGCTGGCTTTTTGAACGTACCCAAGGTCAAGGGTAGCCACACAGCCATGAAGACAGGCATGTTGGCAGCCGAGTCAGCCTTCGAAAAGCTCTGCAGCTCTCCAAATGGTGAGGTTTCAAGATGTCTTCTACCCACACACTCTAACAAAGCATACTTGTATATCGAAAAGTTGTCCTCTAATTAGAAAAAGTACAATACACACAATATGCACATAGAGAAATCATTGTCTGCTGAGAAGTTAAGTAATGCCTCATAGTGCAGTATCATCAGTACTTTTCACCAAAAAACAATCAATATGCTAAATATTTCACACTCATGGTTATCCCTCACTTCTGCTTCCCTCCACAGTATCCCTTGCTTCCCTGTACAGTATTCCTTCCTTCCCTCTACAGTATCCCTTCCTTCCCTCTACAGTATCCCTTCCTTCCCTCTACAGTATCCCTTGCTTCCCTATACAGTATCCTTTGCTTCCAGTTAACTGTGCTCACCTCTTCCCCAAACCTATTTTGCTCCACAGGGCCGTTCTTCATGGACAGCTATGAGGCCAGGGTAAAGAGCAGTTGGGTGTGGAAGGAGCTGGTGAAGATACGCAATGTCCGCCCGTCCTTCGACACACCCCTCGGTTACTGGGGTGGCATGGTGTACACAGGTGTCTTTGCCTGGTTCCTCCAGGGCAAGGAGCCGTGGACATTGAATCACCATGGCCCAGACCACGCCCAGCTAAAGCCTGCAAAGGACTGCAAACCCATTGAATACCCAAAGCCAGACGGGAAAATCAGTTTTGACCTTTTGACGTCTGTGGCTCTGACCAACACAAATCACGAACACGACCAACCCCCTCACCTAACCCTCAAGAATGACGCTATCCCTGTGGAGAGGAACCTGAAGGTGTTTGATGGCCCTGAACAGCGCTATTGTCCAGCAGGGGTTTATGAATTTGTCCCCGTTGATGGGAGTGAGCGCTTGCAGATTAACGCACAGAACTGCATCCACTGCAAGACATGTGACATCAAGGACCCAAGCCAAAACATAAACTGGGTCCCCCCGGAGGGGGGTGGCCCTGCCTACACTGGCATGTGATTTTTAGCATAGGACATATTTAATGATAGTTTAATAACATAGTGTTGTGGAAAAAAAAAGGAAACAGAAGCCAGCATTGCAGACATATAAAAGAAATTCACTTTCAGTTTCTTTAAAAAAAAAAAAATAGCAGTGGCGAAGTTGTTTTGGCTGTTGAATGGCAAGGCTGGCCTTCTTAGGGGTGCCACCACTTCTTCACCGTTTTTGGTCAAGTTCTTCCTTATGCCTGTGTTTGTCCTTCCTTTCCTTGTCCTTGTGGTGGTGTCTCCCTTCTCTCCTGTCCCTGTGGTGTCTCTTCCTGTCCTCTCCACTACCATCATCGTCCTTCCTCCCTCTGTCCTTGTGTGACCTCTCTATCTCCTTCTCTCTCTCCCCCCTTTCTTCCTCTCTATGTTTCCTCTGCTCCTCTTCCCTCTGCTGCTCCGCACTTGCTGCCTGCTCCTCTTGGTGCCTGGGGAGAGAAAAAAACAGTGATTAAATTAGATTGTTTGGCACTGGCAAATTAGTACAAGTCTGGAGCAATTTTATTTTCACTTTGTGCTTTGTGTGCACCTACAGGCCATAGTACTAAGTCTACATGTACATAAGTTCATCGTAATACATGTAGACCACTGTGAAGCATGGGATGTGTGTGACATCATTTATGGATGGATCCTTACTGGGCTTGCCCGATCACGTTTGGCATACAGGTCCCCCCCCAAATAGTACCTTGCTTCCGCAGCTCCTGCCAGGAGCACCTTAAGAAGCCTCTGGGCCTCTGCTTTCCTCTGGAAGGCAATGGCTTTCAGTGTAGCTGCCAAGGCAGCCTGTTGTTCCTTCTTCAGGCGCTTCTCCTCCACTTTCTGCAGCTTCTTCTGAACTTTCAGCTCCTCGTCAGCTTTCAGCTGCTCTTCTTTCCTCTTTTCTTCAACCAGCTTTTCTTCCTCAAGCTTCCTCTGTTTCTCCAGGGCCTCTCTCCTCATGTCCTCCTCAGCCTGTTTTCTCTTTCTGATGTTCCGGTCGCTAAGAAAACCGGTCTTGTCAATATCTACGGTGATGCGAGCGACCGACTCCTTGCCCGTCTCATCCACGTGAAGAAGCTTCATCCCCTTGAGGTCGTGCATGGCTGAACAGAACCCTTCGTATTTCTCGTACTGGATGTACGCCTCGAAGTGGAGGAATGTGCTCCCCCCGGGGCCGAACGATGAGAAAGCGCCATTGGCGGGTTCTGCTAGCGTTGAAGGGTCATAGATACCCACCTGCCTAACCTTGCCGAACTTCTGGAATGCCTTGGTTAGTACGTTAGGGCATGGTTTTCCCTCGCTCTCGGGGCTAGAGAACCACTTCACTGGCATACCTCTGATTCGAAGTGTGTCTGGTCTTTCTCCCGGCTTGCCTTCATCAAATGTTGACACGCCTCTCTGAGCAAAGTATTCCTCCCACTCCTCCTTCGCGGGGAAGGGTATGTCCGCCAGTCTGGCGCGCAGCTTCAGGGTCTCAGAAAATCCGCTCAGTTTGATCGACTTGCCGTTAAGCATCAGAACAACTTTGCGCGTCGATCTGAGAGAATCGAGCTCTCCTTCAAATTGGATTACTTCTCTCGTGTAGTTGGCAACCCTGAGAGTTTGAAATACCTCTGGATTGGCCAGGTTCTTAATCTTTTCCATCACCTCCCAATTGGAAACGGACACTCCGGCAACTTTGATCTCTGGAAGCTTGACTTCCATGAAAACCTTGGCATCGGACTTCAGAAAGAGACCAGATGGTTGGTAAAACGATGTCGGGATGTCTTCTGCCATTGCCGGCAGCTTCAAATGGTACGTGCTCGGTACCATGCTTGAGATTTCAATATTACAGCGTTTCCCTCGCGTCACGTGTCAACATTTCCATGGCGCCAAACCCCAAGTAACAAAGTGCACGGGGGGGTGCCAATTGCATGTAATATCTGTACTATACGTTTGTAGCACCGTGTTGCCTAGGAGAATTGTGCAAAATGGCAACAAATACAGAACGTAAGTTTACCAGCCTCAGGAAGAGGCTAGACCAGCTGGGGTATCGCCAGCCTCTCGTTATCGAGTCCTTGCCGTTGGTGGAGAAGCTGTTTGGAGACTTGTTACACACCACAGAGAGTCTGAAGAATGCCAAATTGCAGCTGTCGCAACATAAGGAAGAAAAAGGCGTGTGGGAACAGCAGGCTGAGCCTTACAGAGCCGACAACGCGAGGCTCGTGAGGGAGAACACCAGCCTCCACCAGCAGGTCATTAAACTCAAGGAAGGTGCGGAGACTCGTGTGAAGGACCTCAAGACATCCCTACGTAGACTCGAGCACGAAAATACAGACCTGAAGTTTTTAAATACACAGTACATGCAGAAGCTTCGTTCAATGGAGAAGGACTCCAGTTTGAAGTCGGATAAGATTTCGGAGCTTCAGGAGAAGAACTCACAAGCAGTGATCAGAACTCCCGGAGGAAGGAAGAAACAGATTGCATTCCGACGACAGAGGATGGAAATTGACTCTCTTCTTCCACCCTCCACAAGCTCCTCGACATTACCTTCTCCTTCCCCTCCGAAACCAGACCCATATATGGTGGATCTTCTCCAGGTGGCAGATGGGAAGATAGCTGAGCTGCAAGCAACAACGAGAGAATTGCAGAATGAAAAAAGAAAGCTTGAAGAGGCTGTCCAAAGTCTTAAGAAGCAGGTGATTGTGATTAGCTAGAGTAGACTGGAGGTGGCCTGGATTAGCTAACTGGAGATTAGCTTGATGAGCTGGGCTGGGGTAGACTGGAGGTGGGTTAGCTTATTTTGTGCACGTATGGTGAGTCGTGCGTATACAAGCCTGTGGGTGTGTTGATGCATGTAAGTGTGTGCGTTAGTGTGCTTCAGTTGTGTGTATGTGTGTGGTGTGTGTGGGCGTGTTTAGGTGGAGAGGAGGGAGGAGGAGATTGATCGGCTTAACGAGATGTTGAAGGGGGGTAGGCCTCCTGAGGCGCTGGCCACTGAGGGAGCCAAGCACACCAATGAGAGGGTCATGGCACACCTCAACATCCAGGTAGGTGCTGCTTCTACCATACCTCTGGTGTCGGGGTGTCTTGTTGGGTGGCATATTGCTAAATGAAGTATATACTCTGCTTTGCAAAATTTTCTATGTGTTATTTGTTACGTTACAACGTAGCATGTAATTATCATATTGAACACTAGTATGAAACTATGATAGTGTAGTAAGATATGGTATTAAGAGCTCTACAAGTGTGGTTTTCTGATTGGCTATTGATAATTAACACTGCCATCCATTGAACTTGGGTTACCATTGGTTACCATTGGCTCCCAGGTGGACTTCTTGCAGCAGACCAACAGGGAGCTTGAGGCAAAGCTCAGCCAAGCTGAACTGAAGAACTCAGAGCTGAGCAAGCAAGCCGAGGACTTGGGACAGAAGAACTCGCGGATGTGTGTGGAGTTGGCGGAGATCGGAGGGTTGGTGAAGCAGCTGTCCAGGGAGAGGGAGGCTGGAGAGAGGTCCCTACACGAGCGGGCCACACTGGCAGAGGTGCGGGCTGGGGACTGGAGGCTAATGGAGGTGGGGGGTCAATAGAACACCAGGGCAAGGGGAGTATTGGGTTACCTAACCTATAAGCCCTCTATTCAGTATATCTGTATACTTTGGTACTCTATATCTCTAGTCTTTCACTACTGTAAATTTACATGGGTATGCTGAAAGGTGTGCATTGTATGGTAGATGGTTGGGTTGGTATTAGCGCAGGTATGGTGTATGGTAGGTGGCACTTACAGTAGATGGCATGTAGAGGTTGGGTTGGTATTAGTGCAGGTATGGGTATGTATATGTTCTTGTGACCTCCGTTCATGCTAGGATGAGAAGTGTAAAACTTCGACAGAGAAGCAAGCATTAGACGAAAGGCTAAAGCAGATGGAGCAGGTACATGATGTCTGGGTTTGATCTGAATGGAGCAGGTGTATGTGTATGAGTGATCTGGTGGAGTGCGTACATGTGTGAGTGTGGGTACACATGTGAGAGGGATCTGGTGGAGTGGGTGTATATGTGATCTGATGAGGTACGCGCATGTGTGAGTGTGATCTGATGGGTGTGTGTGTGTGTGTAAGTGTGGTCACCCAATGGGAACGTAGATGTGTTAGATTTGGACATGAGAGAGAAGGGAGAAGAAAGCTAGTGTAGAAGGGAGGCATGCCTATGTGTGGAGGAAGAGTAGTTTTAAATAATTGGAAATTGGAAAACCTACTTGGAAGAGGGCATGAGATACGTCTACAAATTACTTACCCCATCTTCTAACATATCTCCTTAGAGAATGTATGCCATTACTTGCCTCCAGTGTATCGTGTTCTTGTGTATTTGTGTGTTTATATTTGTGTATGCTGCTGAAAACCAAATCAATATTATCATTAGCAACTTGCTTGTTGGTTCATTCAAAATCTTTTGCATACCACAAGTGTCTGTCTAGGTATTGAACTGCTAGTTGCCTTTATCTCATTTTCTTTGTGTCTTTCTCCTCTCTCAAACTTCCTTCTTTCCCCTCATCCTTCTCTCACTTTTGAATGCCAAGGCCCATGATGAGCTCCTTGCAGACAACAGGCGCATGGCGGAGATGCTTGCTACATCGGAGGGGGACAGCAAGGAGATGGCCAGCCTTCTTGAGAGGCTGTCGGAGGACCGGAAGAAGCTCCAGAAGGAGTGCCATGACATGAGGAGGAGGGTTAGGACAGATGGGGGACGGGGAAAGGGGAGTGGTGAGGAAGAACTGCCAGAGGTAAGTTTTTTGGAGGGGGGAGGGGGGTGGTGATGGAGGATAGTATGTAGGGATTGACATCCTGTTGTCAGTCCACATTGAGGTGTTGAGAGGTTCCACTGTAGACAACATTACCTTTGTTGATCTACGCTTGGAAGGAATAAATGCTCCCAAGTGGACTTCTATTGTATAAAAGGTTCATTTATACTGGTTGCTTTCTCAGGTTGACTCTGGTTTTACATCAACAGCCATACCAATTTACTGAATGAAATCGACCAATTATTTTAATATTTTCAAAATGGCTGTATTTTGCTCTGTCACACTTAGAACATTTTTACTGATAACACCCGAAATGAGATCTTGTGTTAGATAGAGCATGTTTGTAAAGAGTCCTGTACTGTGTTACAAAATAATAGAAGGGACTAAAATGGTGCCTCAAGTGCCATAACACCTTACATTTTACCTGGGTTTTAAAACTGACTCGGTCAAATGATTTTCATTCCTGTGCAACGAATTTCATTTCAATCCGTCCCGTAGGCAGGGAGAAATAGTTTTTTTTGAGAGGGGTAGCTTTGCACAATAAACAATCAGTACACTTAAGCTATTTACACAGTCACAGTCAGGCCCATGGTGCCTATAACTGCAGCAGCATTACCTGCTGGACTGCAACAGAGAGCCTTTGCATCAGGTAGGTCTAGTTGAACTATTATAAATACCTAGCTATTGAAATCAGTTTATTTACAAACATAAAAGTTTCTTTTTCAAAAATGCATTGTGCATTTTTAGATCGATGTACGTTGTTACATGTACATTACGTCATGGCACGCGAAATGAAATATTAAAAATGTCGCAATACCATATACTAGTTGATCGCTATACCAGAGCTCTGAACGCGAAGGAGGCCGAGCCTTTCAAAATTCTTAGTAACCGGAGCCAGGCGTACAACTGTCTTCAACAATACCGCGAAGCACTCCGGGACGCGGATGAGTCTATTAAACTAAAACCATCATACGCTCCAGGCTACTTGCAGAAGTGTACTGCTCTCATTGGCCTCGAGTCGTACAAAGACGCCATGGCAGCTGCACAGGAAGGATACAAGCTAAGCGGTGATGGAAGTGAAATAGCGAATGAATGCGTACACAGATGGATAGAGGCGGACCAGAGATATTGTGATTTGTGGGAAAGTCAGGAAAGATTGTTTGGTGAACGCTTTGAGCACGACAGGTTTTCATATATTGCAGCTTCTGGTGCGTGCTATGTAGCCCTTGCATGCTTTGATCTCGCAAACCAATGTGGTACTAAATGTGACCTTAATATAGCTAATGATGTCATCAAGGAATTACTACAAGAGAATGTGTTTAAATACTTACCACACAAGGAGTCACCACAGGAGTCGCCGCCCTTGCCCTCCACGTGCTCACTGGCCAAAGCCTTATGGCCTAAACGGGAACAGAAAGACGCAACTTCTCAACAATCGGATGACCTATGCTTACTGGCCAAAAAATTAGTAGCTTTACAGTTATTGGACCTGCAATCTATGACGCTGGATTTACTAATGCTGGACTTACTAGCCCTTGATCTTCTGTTTAAGGACCTTGATGGCTTTTTTGAGAAGTTTGGATATGCTGGTAGGTCTGAAATCCTAACAAGTGCACAGCTGTGGTTGTCACTGTTACACAGCTGCCGAGTGGAGACCAAGTCTTGGAGAGTTTCGGTGAGCATTAGTGATAAATTACTTTCTGTTTCATGGGATTTATGTCAACACCTCAAAGCAGTCGATGATACTTTGCATCCAGTTATTCGACCTATCTTGAGCCTTGCTATGCTGGTCATGTATGGCCATTGTCAGAGCTTGAATTTTGTCAATGAAAACTTACATACCTGTCAGCTTTTCTGTCAAACTGGTCTTGTTTTTTTTGAGGAAACTGATTTTCTCAGAGACTTTAAGGAACTGCAATTACTTCTCCATATGCAATGCCTTTCTGCTTGGGCACAATTCTATGATACCTATACTGAAGCCGAAGAGAGTTTTCTCCAAGATTTTGTCAGAGTAACAGAAGCATGCATAAAGCGGTGTCCACAAAGTTATATAAAGGAGGAGGCTTCAATAGCCGTGAGTGCTGCTAAAGTCAGGCTTTATCCTGACAGTGTTAACAGAAGAAGAGATTATGTTGTGAGATTGGATGGCATGATTACCAAGGAACCACAGCTAGATATAATGGATGTTGTGAAAGATGCAATGAAGGCATTAAACGACCATCAACAATTGAAAAAAAGCATGGAACATGCAGAGATACTGGTTGAAAACATTGGTAAGATACATGTTTCTCTCATCACTGCTACTAAAAAGTATACATACATGTATAATTATTTTCTTCTTTTTGACAGGTGGCTTGTTGAAACTAAAGAAGGAGAAGTTGGCTACTGAAAGTTACGAGTTAGTTAGTTCCACCTACTGGAAGTGTTTTCAGGCATATGTGCTTCAAAATCAAGAAGACCATTGTCTATTTGATTTTTTCCAACAACCGCAAAATGCAATTTTCATTTATCTTGTTCGTTTCAAGGATAAGCATCCTACACTTGTTGCGAACATGCTAGTCAAGTGGAAGTGCCTCTACAGTGAGTTTTCTGCAATATTGATTTCATCAGGGATGGGAAGTGAGTATTTGAAGACTTCACAAGCAATCACACAGATGAACCAGTCTGACCATCAGCAGATAGCTGCACAGCAACTGGCTGATGACCATAGTACCAGGACAGGGAAGATTTTCAAGTGTCAAGGTGGGCGTGTGCTTGAGTGTCTTCAAAAACAGTCCTACAGTGATGTCCAACTGATATTGAAGCCAGACCAGGCAGTGATTGAGTATAGTATTGATGCTCTGGAGGCCCCAAGAGCTCAAAACGTACCAAAGACCAAGGGACTTTTCATGTTTTTAGCATCGCAGGGGGAACCCTTTCTTTTGGAACTGGATCATGTCTTTGCATCAATTGCTGACTGGTACATCCTACTCAGTGAACCAGAAAGAACAGCTGATACAGTTAGAAAGACACACGAAGCAGCTGTTAAAGTTAGTAAACTCTTGTTTCCCAAGAGTGTTCGAAAAATCATACGAACAAGTGGTATTAAAAGGTTGTACCTGTGCTCTGATGGAAAGATAGGCATGCTACCGTTGGAACTTTTACCTATCGGAGGGAAACTGCTGAGGGAAATTTGCAGTTTAAGTTATCTTTCTTCATGCCGAGAGCTCCTAAGGTCGAATGTGGTAGCAAAAGACGGGCCTCATGTGAATGAACCCAATCAAGAGTCCATGGAGTGCATCATATTTGCAAATCCAGACTTCAATCTTTCTGCTCCAAATTCACAGGGGAGTAGTACCTGGTGGGGCACCCTCTGTAAAGTATTTTCTTCTGTTTTTGTTCCTTCACAACTTTTATCAGGTACGTGTGCTTCTTTAGATCTGTTGCCAGATACCAAGAATGAAGCTGAGGATGTGCATGAACTTATCTCCACTGTCAAACCTAATATTAAAACAACTGTGTTTAGTGGGGAGGATGCCACTTTACCTAACGCTTTGCAGATCAAGTCACCATTCATCCTCCATTTTGCAACTCATGGGTTTTCTGAACCAAAAATAGGACAGTTTGGAGAAGGATCTTTCTGGGACAATGTATGCACTGGGCTGTACCTTGCAGGAGCCAACACGTTCTTGGAGGGAAAGTTTGATTACATTCACTATAAAGCCAGTACCGGGACACTCACATCTCTTGCTGTGTCTGGAATTGATCTACGGGACACTCGCCTTGTCTTCATCTCCACTTGCTACTCGGCAGTTGGGTCTTCCAGCTTAGGGGGTGCTGTGAATAGCCTGGCGCAAGCATTCCGGGCTGCTGGTGCCCAGACTGTAATTGCAACAATCTGGAATACCTCCGATGTCCAGGCTTCCATTTTGGTCAAGTGCTTTTATGAAGAGGTTCTAAAAGATGGCGTTGCTCCCTCACAGGCTCTCTTAGCTGCAAAGAATAAATTCTGTGAAAGTTGTACTGATTGGCGCTACTGGAGTTCCTTTATATGTATTGGAGAAGACAAACCACTTTTTACAACACAAAGCTTGCCTGTTACTATTTGATTGACAGTCTTGATATCCATGGGGATCTCTGCTTTTATGGAAGGTGCATGTTCATACATGGATATGTACTGTTCATAGTAGCTACATGTATATTGTGACACCAGCACTTATATGAAAATGAAATGAAATGTAACTATGACTGTACATAATAGAACCACCACTACAGTACCTACCTATCCTTGTGACCATTAATTGTCACTGTGTTTAAACTACTAAATAAGAAAGGAGTGATTGAGATGTAGTATATCACCTGTTGTGAGTGGAGGTTAGCAAAATGCCATTTCCCCACATACAGATTTGCGATAGTTAATGCCCTTTTAGATGCCACAAAAATAATATCATTACCCACAAGAGAGGATATAGCAGGCTATAGTAATAACAAGGCACCAAAGGTTGAGTGGTAAGGAAAATGTACTTCAAAGAACTGTGCTGAATGAACACATAGTATGTAATTCCATAGCATTCAACGTTGTAATGTTTCCTGTACATGGCCAGTGGGATGATACGAAATACATGTAGCAGGAACAGCCATATAGGGAGGGGGGGGGGGGGGGGGGGGGGGGGTAAGCACTTTTGTGGCTGATGTGATTTGCACTGTGACAGCATGTACACACACATGTACACACATACATTTCAACAAGCACTTCTAGTTTATGTGGTAGTTCTTTTGCATCGTTGTGGTTAAAAACTGCTTTGTTCACTTTGTTACAGTTCTCACATGATATCAGAGGTCTGAAGAAAGAGAGGGATGAACTGAAGAAGGCCGTAACTGCATTTGAAGCTGAACTAGAGCAGGTTGTGTGTGTGTGTGTGTGTGTGTGTGTGTGTGTGTGTGTGTGTGTGTGTGTGTGTGTGTGTGTATGTGTGTGTGTATGTGTGTGTGTGTGTATGTGTGTGTGTGTGTATGTGTGTGTGCCCGCACACGTGTATGTGTGTGTATGTGTGTGTGTAGTTGTGATATGTATGGTTGTGATATGTGTATATGTGTGTACATGTGTGTGCCATGTATATGATAATACATTCACGTAACGATGACATTGTCATTGAACTAGATCCAGACCAATGCACAGAAGCTTGCTGAGGATCGAGATAACTTCAAGGTGCTATATGAGCAGGTGGGTAGTCATAAGGGTACTATGAGCAGGTGGGTGGTCATAAGCGTACTATGAGCAGGTGGGTGGTCATAAGGGTACTATGAGCAGGTGGGTGGTTATAAGGGTACTATGAGCAGGTGGGTGGTCATAAGGGGGTACTATGATCAGGTGGGTGGTCATAAGGGTACTATGAGCAGGTGGGTGGTTATAAGGGTACTATGATCAGGTGGGTGGTCATAAGGGGGTACTATGATCAGGTGGGTGGTCATAAGGGTACTTTGAGCAGGTGGGTGGTTGTAATGATCAGTTTGGGTACATATCCATGTGAATCAGATCATATTTCTTCATTTCCTTGCATTCCTGACTTGTGGCGCCTCCACTTTGTCCTCATCCAGGTGTATGATGAAGTGCTTCGTCTGCGACAGCAATCCAAGGTCACCACCACCACCACCACCAACACCACCACACCTGCAAGCCTCCTGAGGAAGGTTGAGTGTGAGAGGGATGATGCCAAGATGGAGCTTCAGCAGTTGAAGGCAGAGACCCAGAGTTTGAAAGATCGACTGGGTTCTCTGAGGGATGGCCGCCAGCATGAAATGGGAGAGCTGGAAGATCGCATTGCCGAGCTACAGCTTCAGCTTGATGAGGTGAGGGGGTGGTGTGCACTGGGGTGGTATGTTGGCATGTGGGTGGTGATGTGTTCTGGGTGGTATGTGGGTGGTGATGTGTTCTGGGTGGTATGTGGGTGATGATGTGTTCTGGGTGGTATGTGGGTGATGGTGTGGCTGATGAAGTATGAGTGAGGGTGTGGGTTGAGTAATGAAGGGTGTAGGGTGGGTTCCATGGTATGGATGGTCAGATGGGTTGGGTGGTTGATTGTGATGCAATTGGTTGGATTGTGGATGTAACATGATGCCCTGTCTGTCAATGCATATTGTACATGTAAGTTGCGCTTTGTTTCAAGACATACATGTACCAGTTGACAGAGTGTATTTCCTGCCAATGGTGTGTGTTGAAAATTGTCCCTTTTAAGCCTGTATGGCTATGTTTTGTTAATAAACCAGTCATGTGACCATAAGTGGGTGGGACCTTTGGGAATAACTACTGCATGTAAGGTACATGTTACGTGTTGTGTGCTTCTGTTGTATGGCTGGTTCAAGGAAGCACTTACCAAAGCATTCTCTGCATCCTTATGAATTGGAGATGACCAATAAATGTACTTGATCATTATGTAATATCCCTTTGAAGTGCCATGGTCACATGGGGGGGAAGTGTTAGAACAGTGTGAATGTGACTTGTGTGTGTGTTATGTGTGTGTATGTGTATGTGCATATGTTGTGTATGTACATGTATATGTACATGTATTGTGTGTGTATGTATATGTACATGTATTGTGTTTGTATGTATATGTACATGTATTGTGTGTGTATGTATATGTACATGTATTGTGTGTGCATGTATATGTACATGTATTGTGTGTGTATGTATATGTACATGTATTGTGTGTGTATGTATATGTACATGTATTGTCTGTGTTATGTGTGTTAATGCCTCTTATAGGCATGCATCCTTGGACCCTTAGATGGCCATTGGAACTATGGTCATATGCAGGGACATTATCTTGTGGCCAGGGGGGGGGGGGGAGGGTGTGTGTATTATATTGTTTTCTAATCAGCATTATTTTTCTCGATCACAACAGACTTCGAAGGAGAGGGATGAGCTCAGCACTCGTGTGGACTCCATGAAGGAGACCATCAACCGTCTGGAGGAGGAGCTGCGCAGTTCCACTGTTGCCCTCACGGCTAGCACCACAGAGCTGGGCAAGTACCGCACCAAGGCCACCCAGCTGCAGGGTCTGGTGGATGCCAGCGAGAGGACCAGGCAGGAGCAGGAGCAGGGCCTGAGGAGGCAGGCGGCCGCGAGCCATGAGTCCCAGGCTAGTGTAGCCACTGCCAATGCCAGGATTGGTAAGAGGTAGTGATGGGGTGCAGTGGGCGTGGCAATGGAGTTGCCATGCAAAATGATTTGTTGGTTCACCTTCTCCTTCCCCTCCCCCTCTCCTTCCCCTCTCCTTCCCCTCCCCCTCTCCTTCCCCTCCCCCTCTCCTTCCCCTCCCCCTCTCCTTTCCCTCCCCCTCTCCTTCCCCTCCCCCTCTCCTTCCCTCCCCCTCTCCTTCCCCTCCCCCTCTCCTTCCCCTCCCCCTCTCCTTCCCCTCCCCCTCTCCTTCCCCTCCCCCTCTCCTTCCCCTCCCCCTCTCCTTCCCCTCCCCCTCTCCTTCCCCTCCCCCTCTCCTTCCCCTCCCCCTCTCCTTCCCCTCCCCCCTCTCCTTCCCCTCCCCCTCTCCTTCCCCTCCCCCTCTCCTTCCCCTCCACCCTCTCCTTCCCCTCCCCCCTCAGCCCAGCTCCAGGTTGAGCTGGCCACCAGGCAGGCCAAGATGGAGGAGCTGCAAGGTGTGCTTGCTGCCCTGGACCAGGAGCATGACACTCTGCGCTCGGAGGTAGACACCAAAGACGAGACCATCGCTCAGCTCAGGAGGCAGCTGGAGGAGGCCGAGGGGGTCCGCAGGGGGCTTCAGGGGGAGGTGGACCACTTGAGGTCTGAGGTCTCCCATGCTCTCGGTGACTCGAGGAACACAGAGAAGGAAGCGGGGGGTCTGAGGAGCCAGCTGGAGGTCCTGCGTCGAGAGTTGGAGCAAGGCAGGGTGACAGAGGCAGGGCTGGCCCAGGAGAACAGGAGGCTAAGAGAGGACCTCAACACCATGACCCAGGTTTTTGATGGGTGTGGCTAGGTGTGGAGGTGGAGCCACTAGAGGGAGGGTTATGGCTAGGTGTATGGGGTGTGGAGGTGGAGCCATTGGGAGGGGTGTGGCTAGGTGTGGAGGTGGAGCCATTGGGGAGGGGTGTGGCTAGGTGTGGAGGTGGAGCCATTGGGAGGGGTGTGGCTAGGTGTGGAGGTGGAGCCATTGGGGAGGGGTGTGGCTAGGTGTGGAGGTGGAGCCATTGGGGAGGGGTTAGGAGATGGAGCCTTGACCCTGGGGCTACCTGTAAAGGGGTGGAGACATCAACATAAATCTGGTAAAGGGGTACGCCAAGGTGTGGCGGTGTTCCTGGGGAAGGGTTATTTATGACTAAGCATTGTTATAATCCTTGGACTATGTCTGTGTAGGAGAACCAGGCAATTCATGGGCAACTTCAGATGACTGCTGAGGAGAGGGAGAATGTCAAGTTGAAACTTCAGGAATGCATCCAAAATGTGCTCAAATATGAGGAGCTGCTGGCTATCAGGGTGTGTGTGTGTGTGTGTGTGTGTGTGTGTGTGTGTGTGTGTGTGTGTGTGTGTGTGTGTGGTGTGTGTGGTGTGTGTGTGTGGTTGTGTGTGTGTGTGTGTGTGTGTGTGTGTGTGGTTGTGTGTGTGTGTGTGTGTGTGTGTGTGTGTGTGTGTGTGTGTGTGTGTATGGTTTGTGTTATGTTGTGTGTGGTTATTACTTGGTTGTAGGTGTACTCACTTGCAATGTTTGGACACATCTTGTTTGTGTCATGATGTAATGTGCCTTGTGGGATTTTTGGGAAGCATTTCACTATGTTGTGCCAATACAAATATTGGCACGGTAAGCTGAGCTGACTATATTGATGTGTGCACGTGTGGTGTGTGTGTGTTGGTGTGTGTGTGTGTGTGTGTGTGTGTGTGTGTGTGTGTGTGTGTTGGTGTGTGTGTGTTGGTGTGTGTGTGTGTGTGTGTGTGTGTGTGTGTGTGTGTGTGTGTGTTGGTGTGTGTGTGTGTGTGTGTGTTGGTGTGTGTGTGTTGGTGTGTGTGTGTGTGTGTGTGTGTGTGTGTGTGTGTGTGTGTTGGTGTGTGTGTGTGTGTGTGTGTGTGTGTGTGTGTGTGTGTGTGTGTGTGTGTGTGTGTGTGTGTGTAGGAACAAGAAAAAGCGGACCTCTTGGAGTCTTACAGAACACTGAATGATGAGGCTGGTAGGCTCAGCTCCTCTGCCCAGCAGTCCATGGGCGAAGTCTCCAGCACGCGACTGGAGCTGTCTGCCCTGGCACAGGAGAAACAACACCTGGATGAGCTGGTTCAGCAGCAGGCCAGCGAGATCCAACAGGTTTGAGAGGGCAGACAAAGTGTGGGCAGCTTCCTAAGTAGAATGACATAAGGGCTGCCAGCTATGCACAAAGGTCATGGCAATGTGCTTGTTGTGTACCAGTACTTATTTGTTGCTTTTGAACTGCTGTGAAAGTGTCAGGGCAATTGTATTAGGCTGCTCTGGTGTTTACTGGCCTCTGTTTGCTTCCGTCTATTCACTTGTACCTCTTCTCTCTGTCCTCTTGCCTATTTTTTCCTCTTTCCTATTCCAATCACTTCCTTATATCCCCCACCTCGTACTCACTATCCTCCATCTCCAATTGTAGCACATCACTTCCCTTAACTCCTACGAACTTCATTTCTCAAAGCTGACTCAAGCACTTTCTAAGATGGAGGGGACAGTGCGTCAGGAGCAAGAGGAAAAGGTGAAGTCTCTAGGGGACACTTGCATCATGCTATAACACACATACACATGCACACATAACACACAACACATGCGCACACAACAACACTTGCACATAACACACCACCACCCAACAGAAGGCTCTACTGGCAGACGTTGCTGCAACAAGGGAGCTGTGTTTGCAGCTAGACAAAACCAAGGAGTCCATCTCACGCCAGCTGGCCTCCCAGGCCATCAGCTATGAGCAGGTACAGGGACAGTTGGAAGATGTCCGATTGGAGCGAGACCTCTTGAAGCAACAGGTACTTCCCAAATAATCAGATGTTGTGAATTATTCATTTCTCTCCTCCTCCCCCCCCCCCCCCCCCCCACAGCTGGCCGCTGAGCATACGACTGTGGAAAACCTGCAGACACTGCTCTCCAATGAGCGTAAGAAGGTAAGTAACTAGTGCTGTGGTACACAGTCACTTAGTCATCACGTGACAGTCATGTGATAGCTAATACATGTGTGTGTGTGTGTGTGTGTGTGTGTGTGTGTGTGTGTGTGTGTGTGTGTGTGTGTGTGTGTGTGTGTGTTGTGTTGTGTTGTGTTGTGTGCCAAAAAAATGATCACCAGGAGTTTACCAGCCACCTGTCTGGTCAGGAAAAGGACGTGGAGGTGCAGAGGTTGAGACAGCAGCTGACCAAAGTGGATGGGGAAAGGTTGGTCAGGAAGTGGGGAAAAGCTGAAGTGATATTTGTAGTGCGATCATTTACCGCTGAGATAATGATGGAGATATATTGAGGCACGTCAAAGTCTGGCCTTTTCTGGTCTACAGGCTCAGCCTGAATGAGCAGCTGCGCAAGCTTAGGGCTCAGTTTGCAAGCAGAGAAGAGGAGCTGGAGAGAACTAAGTCTGCACTGACTGCAGAGAGATTCCAAAAGTAAAGCATTGAAGGAGGGGAGGGAGGGGAAACACATTGGAGGGAGGGAGGGAGGGGAGACACATTGGAGGGAGGGGAAAGGGAACGGAGGGGAAAGGGAACACATTGGAGGGAGGGGAAAGGGAAAGGGGACCCATGGTATCTCCACTTTGGTTTTGTATTTGCACAGAGAGCACATCAAACAGGATATGCACAGGCTTCAGTCAACAGTGGGAAGCCAAGTGGGACAAGGAACTACTGTTGTGGAGAGCCATGCAGATGGGAAGGTACATTTACACACCATCACACACCACCCCATGCACACTGCCACTCACAACACACATCTAGATCCTGGATCATAAGTATCCCACTTCTCTCAATCAGGAAGGAGAGATTATTGACAGAGAGAGAGCAGCTTTCTCTAATGAGAGTGCAAGTGAGTGCGTTTCTCTACAGCAAACACCCTTCACTTGCCCAACCCCACCCCCACAGAAGTTGTAGCAGAGCTGTCTACATCTCGCCTCTCCACAAGCTCACATAACACATCGACAAGCAGCACCAAGCACCCTTAATTCATGATTCACATGAAATTTCTGTTTTTTTTTTTTGTTTTTTTTTTTTTTTAAATGCATTCTCACCAAACTATTCAATTGTATAGTGACAGAATTTTTAATTAAAAAAAAAAAACAATTCCATACGCACAACACACATACAGGACACACAAAATTATCCAATACAAAGGAAACAGACCACACAATATAAACTGTACTTTATATAACAGTACCATCTTCTGCAATAGGAGTGGAGGTTGACAAGTTGGGGGTGGAGTCTGTAGGTGTGCGGTCGGACGACATTACGCAGAGTGCATCATAAAACTGACGATCTTCTTTCCCAGACAAGATGGGAGAACGTTGGATCTCATGGAAGTCGCCCATGTTTTCACGCCTCCACTTACTGTTGGGAGTGATCAGTCGTTTAATCTTGCCCCTCTCACTACTGCTTCCCAAGAATTTGTAACTTGTGCTACCTGTTGGCAAGTCCAATGTCAGTATAGGCATGGAATGGGTCGTCACCAGCTTGCTGCATACTTTTGGAGGATCTATGGTGTAACCCGCATTGTCCAGAAACCCTTTGTCATCCGATGAAAGTGAAATCGTGTTCATCTCTGAGCAGGAGACCACATCGCTCACTATGTCGCTGACTGCTTCAGTCGAAGAGTTGGAGGACGAGTTGTTTGAGAATGCAGAATCAGCACTAGCGTACAATCGTTTGGACATGGACAGGGGTGAAATTGCACTCTTACTGCCCTTGGCCACAATGCCAGTTGGGCCATCCGTCATTGTTGAGGGAGAGTCAGTTGTTGAGGGAGATTTGGTTGTCATTGAGGGAGATTCAGTTGTCATTGAGGGATATTCAGTTGTCATTGAGGGAGATTCGGTTGTCATTGAGGGAGGTTGACTTGTCGTTGAGGGAGAAAGAGCTACCTCTGGCTCAGCTACCACCGAACAGTTGTTGGAATTGTAACTGATCCTAGAGGGACTCAGGTTTTCGTTGATGTACTGGGCCAGGTCTTCAAGGGCTTCATCCAGCACCTTTTGGGAGTTGGAGAAGCGAACAGACACACCTTCAGGGGGGGCTTTGGTGACGCCCGGCAGAGGGCTCTCATTGGGAGTTGCAGGGGCCCTTGAGGGTTCCATATCTGCATTTTCACGAGGAGGAAGGACTAGTCTGTGCATTTGCATTGTGGGGAATATAAATAGTTAACAAATGAGAAGCAAGATGGAGGAAAGGGGGAGGAGGGAAAGCACAGCCCACATGGGGAGGAGGTAGGAGGGAAGGCACAGCCCACATGGGGAGGAGGTAGGAGGGAAAGCACAGCCCATATGGGGAGGAGGGAAGGCACAGTACACATGGGGAGGAGGTAGGAGGAAAGGCACAGCACACATGGGGAGGAGGTAGGAGGGAAGGCACAGTACACTCACCCTAGGTCAATACACCTCTTCTTAAGAAGATGGTCAACTGCATCAGGATCTACTAGCAGGATCTGTCTCAGAGCTGGGTCTTGCAGTTGAGGAGGAATCTAACAAAGATCAAATTGGTAAATACTGGTAGAGTGTGTCCATAATGTCATGCAATGTGTACTTTGTGGGGACACACTGGCTTACTGTGAAAATTGCTTGGTGCATCCTTATCAAGTCTTCCATCACCTTGGTAACATTATTTAGCTCCTCTGGATCCTGCTTGCACACCTGGTACTGGTCTCCGCCCGATTTGGGTGTTCCCTTGCGCTAATAAAGAAATTATTATTAGTTACTTAAACTTGCTCTACCACCTCTAGGAAAGACCAAAACAAACCCATATTGAAAACACTACGACCTCTTGCCTACAGCCTTCTCCATCCTCCCTTGCCTACAGCTTTCTCCCTTCCCCTCCTCCCTTGCCTACAGCCTTTTCCCTTTCCCCTCCTCCCTTGCCTACAGCCTTCTCCCTCCTCCCTTGCCTACAGCCTTCTCCCTCCTCCCTTGCCCACAGCCTTCTCCCTTCCCCTCCTCCCTTACCTACAGCCTTCTCCCTTCCCCTCCTCCCTTACCTACAGCCTTCTCCCTCCTCCCTTGCCCACAGCCTTCTCCCTTCCCCTCCTCCCTTACCTACAGCCTTCTCCCTTCCCCTCCTCCCTTACCTACAGCCTTCTCCCTCCTCCCTTGCCCACAGCCTTCTCCCTTCCCCTCCTCCCTTACCTACAGCCTTCTCCCTTCCCCTCCTCCCTTACCTACAGCCTTCTCCCTTCCCCTCCTCCCTTACCTACAGCCTTCTCCCTTCCCCTCCTCCCTTACCTACAGCCTTCTCCCTCCTCCCTTGCCCACAGTCTTCTCCCTCCTCCCTTGCCTATAGCTTTCTCCCTTCCCTTTTTCCTTGTCACGTAGTACTATTAAACTTCACACCACCCACTTATGGACAAGAGTGCAGAGTAGTGACTCAGTGCTGTTGTTTAACAAGTGTGTGTACACAGGCAACACTCTGCAATGCATGCCTGCTGGATGGTTGCGTACATGTAATACATACCCTCCCCCTCCCTCCCTCCCTCCCGTCAATTCTTCCACACTAAAATACAGATCTCATCCCACCTGGATGGCTTCCCACTCTCACCTTCGACTCCCTGTGTAGAATGTTAGGACCCAGTACAGTGGCTAAGTTCTGCTCTGTCATTCTGTTGCCAGATTCCTGCGTGAAGGAGGGAGTAATCATCTTAAGCAGCTGGCAAGTCACACTGGCTAGGGCGGTGACTGTACACAAACAGAACACTGCAGCAGACACATCTTCAATAAATGCCACCGTGTCAGCAGAGGTCAGCCAGCCTATCTACATGCATGGCGCTTATTAAAATCAGTTATATCATTATTTTTTCCCCTCCTGGTCTCTCGAAGACTGAACAATAACTTGTTGAATAAACACACGGTGATTCTAGGTTTGCACAAAGGGATGAAGAAAAGCCCATACCGGAGGTGGCACACACAACAAACAGTTATGGAAGCAGTGTTTTCCCCATAACAACCAAACACCAGTAGAGGTGGGGCATCACTGCAGCCTTACCTGTGTGCCATCAATCAGAATCATTTCGTATGAGAAGAGGGAAACTCGAGATAAGAACTGCAGAAGCTCCTTTAGTGTGTCCCTGTTGGGCTGGGGCAGCAGGATGCAAAGGAGTCGCAAAGCATCTCGTCTATGGCCTGGATTTTGAAGCTCTGGGGGGGGGGGGGAAGAATAAGAAGGAAGGGAGGAAGGAAGGGGTACTACTGAGTGGGAAGCCAACAAACCCACAGTACATGTACATACTATTTTAATTTGTATCCCATAATTTAAAAGAACACCCTCTCTTCCTCCCCCACCCTCTCCTTCCTTCACACTGCCCCAAAACCTGTTCCCTCCCTCTCCAGGGGCTCACTTGTGGTGGACAAAAATGGATAGTATAGCTCTCTCGTGAGAAGGGGTTCAGGTAGACTACGAAAGAACTCCTTAAGTATACAGGCCACGTCATGTGGGTTGGTGTCTTCCGTCAGTTCAACGTCAACACCAGCATCTATCCTCTCCCGTAACTTGAGGGTGTATAGTTTACAGGTACAGGTAAGGGGGGAAAAAATATGTAATAATTTGACCTCACACCACAGGAATGCACACACTCCACAATCATGGGGCAGATAAGCTGGTTAGTTGAAACAAGTAATTGCCACTCCAGCAAACCACAACCAGTCCCTGACGGAGCGCGCACAAATTTAATGTATGGGCGGGCAAGCCCAAGTTATCAGAAGACCATTCCTGCTCCAATTAGTGGAGCCTGGAACGCGGGGGAGTCAGCCGATAACAACACGGCCAACACGGCTTTCTTTTGTTTGGTCTACTCTCTATAGGGGTACATGTACCAGACTTTTTTTAAACTACCCCGGTACACGTAAAAAATATATATATATAAAACACAGCCACTTTCTTATTGCATGGTGTAAGTTAGTGGGTAGCATTGGTGGTAGTGTTGCACGAAAAAAATTCTAATAGCAGTCTAAATAAAAACAAGAGTAACTATACTGCTAGATGAAGGACGAAGCTTATTGTGGGCTCAGAAGTGGTAAAATGGTGAGAAACCAACTATATTCAAGAGAACAGAGAGGAATGTACTTCGTTTATGTCGTTTCAAAAACCAATTTCAGGTTCTTTTGAGAAGCAGCATTGTGCTCCTTAATTGTATCTTGTCACCTCTTAGTTGCTATCACTAGCACCAA
Organism: Spongilla lacustris; assembly: GCA_949361645.1. NCBI lineage: Eukaryota > Metazoa > Porifera > Demospongiae > Spongillida > Spongillidae > Spongilla > Spongilla lacustris. Next base: position 7,075,827 of record OX442429.1, on the reverse strand, counting down.
TTAATCTGCATCAGCCACAAACAGATGTTGATAGTGCATTGTTTGCATGCATCACACTACCCACACCCACCTGCATACACACACATGCACAAACACACACACACATGCACAACACACATGCACAAACACACACATGCACATGCACAACACACACACATGCACAAACACACACACACATGCACAACACACATCCCCACACACGCACAACATGCACACACACACACACACCACATAAGCAGTCACCTCTGCCATTCTTGCTTTGGAACCAGGTATCCTGAAGAGACCCTCCAATTTCACGCCGTTCGAATCCAAGTGTTCAATGGCCTTTCTCACTATAGTGGGAACCTGCTGTCCCAAAGGGGTCAGGACCTGCCGTCGTAAGGTACAAGGGGAAGGGGGGGATGCCACAGAGGAGGGGTCAAAGGACACCGAGGTGGTACTGTTGGTCGTCACATTTAGTTCGTCAGGAGGACTGTCTGTCATCCTGGTTGGGGATGAGGGTGAAGGGGGATGGACCTGCTTCTCCAAATTGAGCAGTGCAGGGGTGCTGCTAGCACTATGCATGTTAGGTGTCATCACAGGCCGAGGGGAGGAGCCAACAAGGACCTCCAAGGGTTGTCCAAACACTGCATGTAGCTCTGTATGTTCAAAACAAGTAACAATATGTGTTTCAATTTCAACATTTCTAAGCAACTGCTCACCTTTGTCGGATATCTTTCTTCTGGCTTGGCTGTTTGAGGACAATCTCTGGAACACACCACGGGCACTGAGTCCCTTCAGGATACCATGCGACACGGCAATGTCCATCGCTTGAAGCCGTGTCACCGCTTCTCTCTGCAGGTACTCTATCTCCAGGGGCGACAGGTCGTTGATTGAAACATCTTGCAATGTTAGTTGCCGCCCAGAGTCCGATTCCCACTCTCCCTTGCGCTTCTAAAGAAAAGGAATTATTAATAAATAATAGTATCTTTGCGCTGCAGTGTTGTCAAAGGTGATATACTCTCTGGTGTTGACAAGCCGACAAAGCGGAGTTTGGGCGGAGTTGTGATACGATATCGAGTATTTGTACAATCAATAGCAACCGCCGCTGCGAAAGCTTCACACACACACACACACACACACACACACACACACACACACACACACACACACACACACAAAACCGCGCTCTACGAACGTCACTACGCATGCACACACATACGTACCGCACGCAAACGCATAGACACACACACACACACATACACACGCACGTACACACACACACACACGCACGTACACACACACACACACACGCGCGCGCGCACACACACACAGGAGAGTAGTATTATGTTAATTGGTCAGGTGCGTTGATGTGAGACAGACAAAAAAACATAAAGCACCTTTGGCCGCCACATCCCTTTGGCGTTGCCTCGGTCCTTGCTTTTTTTTGCTCCTCTGGAGCTTGCTCCTAACGAAGAAGACTTCTCCTGTGCGGAGTGTGCGGGGCTGGTGTGGGGCCTGGGTGGCTCGTCCTTAGAGGGTCGAGCAGTACCGCCACCCTCTTCGGTCTTCTTGCGGAAGAAATTCTTGATTTTTTTGCTCGTCTTCTCCATGGAGCGATGTTTCGTGGCCTTACGTTCATCTGTGCCTGGATGCCGAGTAGACATTGTGCTAGCTAGATCCGTCAGTCAGCGCATTTTACAAGGAGGGGGGAAAAAGCCGGCACTGCTAATTACGCGCCAATTAGAAATCTATTAGGGGCGTGGTCAATACAAACGTGCAATTAATTAAATTGGGAAACAATATCACGCCTAGATCTATATTACTATATCTGCGAGCTGCATATTATTATACTGTATGTGTACATGTACGTTATTGGTGTGTGTGTGACATAATCATTTCCAACAGAACTTCTGGTATTGTAATACTCGGTGCTTGTTTCCTGCTATTATAGGTATGATGAGCGTGAATACTGACGATGCCGAAGAAGGCCTAATCCAAAACGTAGGAGTACTGATTTACGTTGGGCTGGCGGTTGCTATTATATCACCGCTCTTGGTAAGACACTATAAAAGTAACGTCTACACCCTAATTAAAGATCACCTGTTTAAGTATGTAGCGGGCGTTTATTTATCCTTACTAATTTCGCTTTTACAGCTGTTTGTGTTCCTTTACCTAACTGTGAAACGAGAGCCTAATCTAGTGAGGGAAGAGTCAGAGCAGTCGTTTCTGGACCCTTCAACCGGAGAAAAGCATGCATTTCCTTCTGTTGACGACCCTCCTACCATCTATATGACTCTAGTGGCACCAGCTTACAAAGAAGAAGCGCGATGTAAGGTGCGAGGCGTATTGAACAGTTATATAGTCCATGCTAAAAACGTGCCCAGTGCCAAAGATGATGGAAGAGACGATGCAATACCTAGAGGAAAGGCGTGTGAGTTTTTTTACGTTGCAGTCGACAAGGCTATCGTCCGTTAACCTTTTGTTGTAGAGGCAACAAAAAGGTTTCACCTACGAAGTAATTGTAGTGAACGACGGGAGCACAGACCGTACTTCTGAGGTATGTACAATGGGACTGTGCTCGTGCCTGTGAAAGCCGCCTCCCCCGCGCAGGAAGCTTTGAAGTTTGTGAGAAAGTATGGTACTGAGAAGGTTAGATTGCTGGAGTTTGTGAGAAACAGGGGAAAGGGAGGCGCTATCAGAATGGTGAGATTGTGGGTCTTCTCCCTCCCTCATACATACGTACGTATAAAGCTAACCAGTTCGATTTAGGGAGCATTCAGTGCTCGGGGAGAAAGATTGTTGATGCTTGATGCTGATGGAGCCACTCAGATTGCTGACATGGAAAAGCTGGAGAAGGGTTTGGACTGCTTGGTGGACACATATGTAAGGGACAGGGCTATATGGATGGGAGGCCTATATGTATATGTTAAGGACAGTGGGGATGGAAGGGCTATATGTTAAGGACAGTGGGGATGGGAGGGCTATATGTATATGTTAAGGACAGTGGGGATGGAAGGGCTATATGTTAAGGACAGTGGGGATGGGAGGGCTATATGTTAAGGACAGTGGGGATGGGAGGGCTATATGTTAAGGACAGTGGGGAGGGAGGGCTATATGTTAAGGACAGTGGGGATGGGAGGGCTATATTTGAAGGGTTTGTTCTGTTCTCTTTACTTATTGGTAAATTTCCTTCTTTTTCAGAACAAGCCAGCAGTAGCAGTGGGATCAAGGGCACATCTGCAGGATGAAGCTGTAGCTAAAGTGAGTACTTTATTTAGTGTTGTCATGGCATTATATCATTGACAACAACAAAATGCAGAGGTCACCATTTCGTAACTTCCTGATGTATGGGTTTCACATTCTGGTGCACATCCTGTGTGTGAGGGGGATAAGGGACACTCAGTGTGGCTTCAAGATGTTCACCAAAGCTGCCATCGGTCCTCTATTTGAAACCATGCACATCGATCGTTGGTAAGGCTTTTAAGAGGTGCATGCATTCATGGCCAACTTCCAAGGTGAGATGCTGAGGTTGAGGATGGGTGATACTAGTAGGTCGTCCAGAAAGAATGTGGTTTTGGTGATTACAACTTTGTATTGCAATAACTATTGTATAGCTTTACAGTACCTCTGAGTGAAGTATAGTGCTTCTGTTCCTATGGAGGATTTTTATTTGCTTAGAGTTGTACTAAGTAAAATAGGATTTTTCTGATTGGGAACTTTTGTTCATCATTCTTGCAGTCTTGCTCTTGTGTTGTAATTATATTACAATCTTCAGTAATAAACAACACCCATTCAAACTGACTATTTTGTGAAGTGACCATTGTAACATTAGACCTTTCATCATATATGCAAATTTGATCCATGCATGTACAGATCAGTACTCATTGATTGATTTTTTGGGACGCTTTGACCAGTTGCGAATGAAATTAGGACTTTTGCGTAGTACCAGATCGTTTAGATTCTCCAAGGGTATTGCTAACTTGTGTTACTAAATCATGGTACTTAAAGAGACGACATAAATACACACATACATGTCCCCATTCTAAAACACACACACACACTAAGAAGCACTAGCATTATTTAGACAATAGAGAAATGATTCGCGCAATCTGATTGGTCAATTGCAGGTATCTAAATGCGGTAGAAACCTCGAGTGGGACTCTAACTGCCAATGGAGGGGGATTCTAAGTGCCCAGGGCACTTAGAATCCCCCTCACTGGCACTTAGAATCCCCCCCCCCCCACTGGCACTTAGAATCCCCCCCCCCCCCACTGGCACTTAGAATCCCACTAGAATCCTCCTTTTAATATTCAAGCAATCCCACTAGAATCCTCCTTTTAATATTCAAGCAACTCTTGAGCATTACTGGTACATGTATATTATATAAGTTACATTTGCACAAGAGTGGACATCCCAGGTATATGTATGAGGTTCTTCATCGTATTAGGAGACATGTATGTTTTGATACCATCAGCATATGCATGGACACGGTGCGCACTTGTTTCGATGCATTGCAATTCAGAATATCAGACTCATTCTCACGCTTAAATCAGCGGTATTTTTATACCTAGGGGTGAATGCCGTCAATACTGTGATACCCCCATTCGTTCCATAACCAATCGCTCGTCAACTCCTGACTGGTATTAGCAGGTAGCGGCAGTGTCTCTGAATAAATGAGCTCACTGGTTGATAATGCTTAAATGGGTAAAATACGTGTGGCACTGCTGCGTTGTCTGTTTTTTACCCATTCGTTCCTAATTAATGCAGTTTTTTTGTATCAGCCTGGTGGGCAAATCTGACGCCAAGTTTAAATCAGCAACTTCATCCAATTTAAAAGCTTCATTCACATCGGAACCATCGCATAACCAGTGAACAAAATCAGCACCAATATAGTTATCAAATGGTTGCTATGTACGTATCTAATTGCTGCATTGCGCGATAATTTATTGGTTGCTATTGTCTAAATTGGTTAGACACCATTGAAGGACAGTAGCCCAGGAGACACTGCTGTAGAAATCACGTAGATTCCTCTGTTTCAGTGTCTAACCTGTATGTAAAGTGCTCGTGAGGGTGAGGTGACAGTAGCATGGTTGCCACAACAAAGACAGGCAGTGTTCCCTGGGCTACTGTCCTTCAATGGCACAAACTTGCATCACACTTTTACGATCCTTTTCGTTTAGGCTGGGTGACTAAGTACTTTTGTACAGGGTTGAAAATTCCATTGTAGTGTTGTGCGATAATTAGAACTGCAATTTCAGTGGCATATCTAAAGGCAACATGTTGTGTGCAACTCCAATGAATATGTGTAAAAGCTCAGTAAACTAGAGTTTTACCCTTATTCATTAGAGTTGCACGTAACATTTTGTAAGTTGGTCTTAATAACTGTATTCACATAAGCAGGAAGAGAATACAGGAGGGAGCACACCCCCTCCCATGACAGCAATGGGAGCTGGGAGAACTCCCTCGGTGGAGTCACCAACCAATTTGATGCCTTTTAGATAGTAAAAACATACTTCGGCATCCAATTGTATAGTGCCAGATATAGCCAGATCAAGTCATTGGTCAATGGGCCTGCAGCAGTTAATTGCCAAAGATTCATGAACGCTTCTCAACAGTTGATTTTTTTGTGTGGTGTTTAGGTGAATTAGTATTTAATTAGTTTTGGATTATTTGATTAGTTGATCTCTAAACACTTGCTTGGATGTGCATATGTGTAGCTGCTGAGTTTAATTCATAACACAGTTGAATCATTTACCAACATTGCCATAATTTATTTATTGGTCATCAAGGGCATTTGATGTCGAACTACTCCACATAGCTGAGAGACTTAAAATACCAATGGTCGAGGCAGCTGTCAATTGGCAGGAGATTGAGGGTACGTGTGACTCCTCATATACATCTCACATGCAAATAAATGATGACCTGTTCCTCCTCAGGGTCAAAGCTTGTACCCATATTCAGCTGGTTACAGATGGGACGAGACATACTGTTCATCCGTTTGTGCTATGTATTTGGAATATGGACCATACCACCCCGTTACCAGAAGCTAAAACTGTGAATTATATAGAACAACATGCATCTATGGAGGAGTTAATGTTGCTATGTACAATTGTTTTCATGAGTGCAAATTCACTCTTTGCAGGAAGATGTTTTATGAATCAGAGTCTCGAGTAATCATAATTGTCAGTTAATTAATGTGTGTTTAAATGTGTAGCTATAGTTGCGATGTTGCTAAACCCAAGGTAATTCAAATTCTTGATTTAATAAGAATGTATTCCCCCCATAAACACACCACTTCTATGCCATGTAGCACAGGATTACACAATGAACAAGAAGTGTACCACTACTGGTAAATTGATCAACTCACTGACCTCCAAGCATTGACACTTGACAATAGCACAGAACAGAAGCCATACCCTTTGTCGCACCACACCCATGAGGACACTTGATGATTATTATTTTTCATCATGCTATTCACTAGTACCAGGCTGCAGGCTATTCACTAGTACCAGGCTGTAGGCTATTCACTAGTACCAGGCTGTAGGCTATTCACTAGTACCAGGCTGTAGGTTTATAGATAATAAATAAATTCTCTACAGTGTGTGTGTTGTGTGGATCACAACAGGAGCAGAGTGGGTACATAAAAACTTTTTTTTAACCCATACGTGTCCTGTCTCATACATGCAATCTCCATGCATAACACAGACGTGGCAGCCCTAATCAATCACCTCATGTCATCAACAGTGTTGAGGTGGTAGTATGCTCCCTTCTTGGCCATCAGCTCAGCGTGAGTCCCCTGCTCCAGCACCTGGCCCTTGTGAATGACAGCTATGCAGTCAGAGTTGTATATGGTGGACAGTCTATGGGCTATCACGATGCTGGTCCTTCCCTCTCGTGCCTTGTCCAGAGCCTCTTGAACCACCTTCTCACTCTCAGTGTCCAGGGCAGAAGTGGCCTCATCCAGGAGGAGGATCTTGGGGTTCCTCACAAGGGCACGAGCTATGGCTATCCTCTGCTTCTGCCCCCCACTCAGCTGGGCACCTCTGGCCCCAACATTGGTATTGTAACCCTAACAATAATATGGAAAACTCGTGTGTCACATGTCCCCACAACAAGGTGCACTCCCTCACCTGTGGAAGGGCCTCAATGAAGCTGTGGATGTTGGCAGACTTGGCTGCAGCCACCACTTCTTCCTCGGACACCTCCCTGAAGTTGGCCCCATAGCGGATGTTGTCAGCCACTGTGGCATCAAACAGGGTGGGCTCCTGGGACACTATCCCAATCTGCTGACGAAGCCACTTGACATTGAGTTCGCGAATATCTTCACCTTCCATTCGGACACTTCCATTGGTGGGGTCATAGAACCTCTCAATGAGGGACACCACAGTACTCTTGCCACACCCACTTAGTCCCACTAAGGCCAAGGTCTTGCCTGGCTTGACATCAAGGCTTAGCCCACCAAGAATAGGGACATCTGGCCGAGTGATGTAGGTGAAGAAGACAGAGTCCAGAGATACATGCCCAGTGGCATGGTCCTGAGTAGAAAACAGATCATCGTTCATTAATCCAACAATACAAGATGGCTAAACAGCAGACTAACCAGTTTATGACCATCTGTGTGTGAGGCATCTACAGCAGACTTTCTGTTAATCAGAGCTAATATCCTGCCTGCAGAGACTTGTGCCTTGGAGGCATCAGGTGCTAAGGAGGTGGCCCTTCCGAGGGAGAGAGCTGTGAACACCACAGCTCCAAATACCCTTGGTAGAGGGAGGCTTGGTAAATGGGTACAAGTCTTTCCTGAACTCACTGGAAGATGTTGTTGTATGACACATTCTGGTATGCCACCAGATATGCACCAAACCTAAACCCTATAGCATACAGATAGAATATTGTCCCCTGTGCAACACCAATGACAACTGACTGAACAAGAACACTCTTCAGGTTTGCCCTGCAGAGGGAGAACACAAGTCAGGACAAGCACTTCAGAAGGTGGCCCCTCCCCCTCACCTGAAGGGCTCTGCCAGCTGATCTCGATACATCTGACAGAACCTGTCCCCCACTCCCAGGCTAACCACAGTACGAAGGTTCTCAAAGGACTCCACAGCAGTCCTCCCACTGTCTTCTAGGAGCTTCTTGTTCTGCACAGTGCGGCCCCTGAGGAGTCTGACTTGAAGGAAGGCGGCCATAGCTATCACGGGGAAGGCTATCATTTGGACCAGGGAGAGCTGCCATGAGGCCACAAAGGCTATGATCAGGGCTGCTGTGAATCCAGCTACTATTTGGAATATGGTTCCCAGGTGTATGCCTGTGGCCTAGACATTGATGAGGGAGAGTTATGGCGGAGGAGAGGTCTTTGCAGAACAGAGGTAACGCACTCCCTTCACTTCAGATGCATCAACTGCAAGCCTAGTTGTGAGTGCACCAGTAGAATGAGCCTTGTCATCAAACCAGCTGATCTCCTTTAGAAAGCAATAAGGGATGTGTGTGTTGTGGTTGGACAGCAGGCCTCATGTATGTGCACACTTATGGAGGTACCTGTCTTAGCATGCTCTGGAATGACTTCAGCCTCAGACGTTTGGTGAGTCGCTCTCCAGCAACAGAGAGGCTAAAGTTCTGAAGGGAGTGGAAGTCAATAATTGTGTGTGTTATAAAGTGCTATATAGTGTAGCCACACCCACAACAACCACAAACCATACAAAACTTCACTTACTGCAACAAAATTTGCTACAAATGCCAAGACAGCTAATCCCACAAACCCAAGGGAATAATATGAAGTCTCTCTGACTATCCTGTCTTTGTCATTGTAGCCATAGACCTGAGGTAAGAGATAAGTAACCAACACCACCATTTTTGTTTTTGTGCTCAAGGACTGCATAACATCACAGCCAAATGATAAGTTAAAAATGACATAGTTGTGCTAAAACCCTCCCCCATCCCATGTGCACATTAAAGGCTGTTACAGGTACATTGCTAGAATGGCTCCATGACGAAGCCAACACCATCACAAACATGGCTGCAGAGATATGCTTCGAATTACATGTGGAAATGTTTCGCTTCAATTAGAGCTCACTGAACTTACGTGAAAATAACCATACATAAATGCATAACACATGCACATGGACACACACACACACACACACACACACACACACACACCTTGAGGATGTGGCTAAAGAGGATGGCAATGATGGGGAAGAATGTTCCAATGATACCCGACAATATGATGCCTACAACAACAAATGGCCAGTCAGGAATGTTGAGGGACAGGAGCTGTCTAAAGGTGACATGGAGAATCTCTTCAGTCTCCAAGTCTTTCTTGGTGCTTGGCTGTTTGCTATTATCTTCTGCACTGTCAACGACCACAACCACTTCTTGCTGCATAAGGAAGAGATGGAGGTGAGGTTACTCAGAGGTTAGGATTCTAGGATGTCGTTTTTGAATCTAGAGTTAGGATACCTTGGGGGACAATGCATAGGTTACTCTAGACCTTGCATTTGAGTTAGGACACCTTTGACGAGGTTAGGATATTGTGGAGGAGATTAAGACCCCCTTTTTTGGGGGGGAGGGGGGGGGGGGGAACCTATATAGCTTGGCAGGGCTGGTGCAAAAATGGTCAGATTAGTAGGACTACAGCCCAACCACTTCTCCAAAAAAAAAATAGTGCATTTTAAAAAGAAGTCTTTAAATTTAAATCCATCACTTTGACATCCAAAGTGCAAAAACCAACAGCAACTGTAAATGCAGGAGGCGAAAACAGTGGGTCCTGTTATCAACACTTAAATGTGTAAATATCATAATGGCACATTTCAAATTGCATCACGATTATTTGCTTATGCATAAATGAGTTTATTATACCCATGAAAATGCACCATGTACTGAGCAGCCATACAAGATGTTTTTCTATCATACCCTCTTACCACCTCTTCCTCTTGATCGCTGTTGTGTGGCATGTCGTCAGCTGGACTAGCATTGAGCATCACATTGCCTAGATTAGAGTGAGAGTGGGCCACAATTGAAAGATCACCGGTGGTCTCAGCTGAGGGCTGGACCTCACCATGGCGTGATATCGGACGTCCAATAAATGTTGGTACAAGATCTGACATAGCAGGTTGGGAGGACGGTCGGGAGACATAGCAGGAGGCAGAACGGGTAGCTTGTAGTTTACTGTATCGTAAAGAGACATCTCGTTGTTTCTTGACAGAGACAGATCGAACCACAGTTCTCAATAAATCAGCCATCGGCGTTGCTACATAGGAAAAGAGCAGCAGGGATTATTCTCTCATGACATATGTCACCCAATAATATTTTAGTTGGCCTCGGATGTAATATTATTAGGGCACATGTGAACAAGGTAAATCATTGTATGATTGGAGAATAGGTTGTGGAAAAACTTGATCTGGGCATTTGGCTGCCATTAAATCCCTAAGCTAATGCAGTATATCCATGCACAAAACCCAAACCTACACACGCCCATCCTCATGTGTCGATTCCTCTCCCTTGTCACCTCTATCTCAACAAACCTTGTGCTGCTTCTTTGGCCTGTATTTCTGATTCCTTCTCTTTTTCAATTGTTTGTGCAGTGGCCAGATCAAAGTACAGCCCCCTTAGATCCATCAGTTCTGAGTGGGTCCCCATCTCAACAACACGTCCGGCACAGATGGAAGCAATCACGTCTGCATTTTGAATGGTGGACAGTCGATGGGCTATGATGATGGTGGTCCTTCCCTCTCGTGCCTTGTCCAGAGCCTCTTGAACCACCTTCTCACTCTCGTTGTCCAGGGCAGAGGTGGCCTCATCCAGGAGGAGGATCTTGGGGTTCCTCACAAGGGCACGGGCTATGGCTATCCTCTGCTTCTGCCCCCCACTCAGCTGGGCTCCTCGCTGTCCAACCATCGTTTCAAATTTATTAGGAAGATCAGATATGAAGTTGTATGCATTGGCCTTCCTAGCAGCTTGTTCTATCTCCTCCATGGAAGCATCCAACTTCCCATAGCGGATATTCTCAGCAATGGTGGTGTCAAACAGTACAGGCTCCTGGCTGACCACACCAATGTTGTCTCTCAGCCACCTCAGGTTGAGGTCTTTAACATTTCTGCCATCAATGGTGATCTGTTTGGGGGAGTGACAATGATATAAGGTCCCACCAGCCACACCCACCTACCTGCCCCCCACTGGGGTCATAAAAGCGCTGAATCAGCTGTACTGTGGTGCTCTTGCCACACCCACTGGGTCCCACCAGAGCCACTGTCTGTCCTGCCTTTATCTTCAGGTCCAAACCATGAAGGACCTACCAAAGTTAGGAACCAACAATTAGATGCCACACACAACCACGCCTGGTGCTTCCAACTGTACCTGTACACTTGGTCTAGCAGGATAGCTGAAGACCACATCACTGAACTCAATGTTCCCCACCAATGATTCTGGACGTTCTCCTTCCTCAGAGGCAGGATCAATGGCTGATACCTTAGCACCAAAATGCAGAGGGGAAGGGCAGCAGTCATCAGACACAGAAAACCAGAAAACAATCCAATGTCATACTCGGTCAATGACTTCAAACACCACAGCAGCTGAGCCAATGGCTGTACTTAATGTCTGCAGCTCTGGTAGTGCGTTACCAAGAGAGAAGCTGCCAAGCATGATAGCAAAGAAGACCTAGGGAGAGGAAGGGGCATTTGGGTGATATGAAAGACGATTACATTTATACTCACAGTCACCACATCACCAGCAGCCAACTCACAGCTGGTAATAAGCACAGCACCATACCTATAGAGAGATACAGGACAGGAATGGAAAGTTCCTAGTAAATGCATAAAACCTGCAGTGTGGTACACTCACCAGAAGCCCAGGGCATACATGGAGAACAGAGTAAGGTAGATGCCTCCTGTGATCAAGCTGACACAGAGCCCCTTCTTAAGTCCCACTGCTCTGGCCTGCTTCAACACTGTGTTATATCTGTGTGCATGCATCATGCACTATTAGCTCAGACACGGACATAAGCTGGCACAACAGACACACGTGTAGGGCACACATTTACCACACACCACTTGCATACACACACAACACACCTCTCAGTCTCTTTCTCCTCTCCACCAAAGGCCACCACAGTTCTGATGGATGACAGGACCTCCTCACTTGCATACACACACAACACACCTCTCAGTCTCTTTCTCCTCTCCACCAAAGGCCACCACAGTTCTGATGGATGACAGGACCTCCTCAGCTACAGCTCCAGCAGAGGCATAGGCCTTTTGCTCCCGAAAGGTAAATGATGCTATCACCTAATGGTAGTATTATGCATATCAGTGGTCATAGTGATTGCTAAAGTACACTCATACACTTCTTTACTATATAGTAAAGCTTCATCATTTATACAATTCAATGAAATGGGGGGATCAAAACATGTAGATGTCCACATTTCAGGGCTAGGGTAGCAACTTGGGGGGGGGGGGGGGGGGTGGGGGGGGGGGCTGCCCCCCCTTCCCCCCCCCCCCCCCCCCCCCCCCCCCCCCCAAGATTTATAATACAAGGGGTCCTACATGATATGGGTACCCCCACCCCCCAATATTTGGAATCAAGAAGCACTTTGTCTTTACAATGATTGTTAAGATGTATGCTACTTTGACGTAGCCACACCCTCGCACTTTGCGGAGGGTCTGGACTCTGGGAGACATTACATGTATATTCGCATACCTTAAAAAAAAGTAAAGGTTATTAAGGTTACCTTACGTTTCGAGCAGGTAGGTAACAAGAAACTGATCAGAACCGATTGGGTATGTGAGTGTCTCCAGACGTCAAACCAAGGACACTTAATTAAATGTCCTTGGTTAAACTATTCGTATTCGGCCGAAGCCATACGCAGGAGGTATGCAACTTCCTACGCCTATCGTATGAGGGAGGGGCAGGGGTTCCACTGCAGGCCGTGGATGAAATTGAAATCCACCAATAATACACCAGCATACACTCTTACGGTACATACAGCGCTACGTGTGTGCAGCTAAGTCCAATACGCTTGCCCTCCTACTCGATCAGTCAACTGACCTTGGCAATCATAGCAGCCATGATGACCAGCAATGGGACCATGGTGGCCAGAACAAGAGATAGCTTCCAGCTCTTAGTAAAAGCTATAACATAACCCGCCACGAAGGTGGTAGCATTTTGCAGGAATACGGCCACCTTGTCTCCGATGCCAGACTGGATCTTCTCTGTATCGCTGCAATAGATGGACAGGAGGACACCGCTATGTACACAATGACATCACCTTTACTTACTCCTGTAGGCGGGTGTTTAACTGGCCCGTTTTTGTCACGTCAAACCAGCCGACCTCCTGTCGCAGCACGGAGTTGTAGAAGGCTATTCTCATGCGGCGGGTCTGGCGGTAGGCGCTAGTGTTCAGCGTCAAGTTGGCTACAAATGCACCAATCATGACGGCTGTGGCCAGGCCAACGTAGTAATAGGAGAATACGGAGACGATGCTTCCTAGTTCGACTTTAATATCTGGAGAATTGAGATACTGATTGAGGAAGTTATAGTCGCTCTTATCATCGCAGAAGTACGACCTGTTCTTTTTGGCGGATTCGACAAATGGATGCTTTCCATAGATCGGCTCGGCAATACTGTAGTACACAAACCGGCTGATCACTTGACCAAATATGAGGGCGTGGAGGGGCAGCCCAGCTCCCGCAACCACAGCGCCGACGACCCCCACCAGCATCATGAGAACGTCGCTGCACTTGGCGAAACGGTACTGCATGCGCGTTTTTGTGCAGAGCAAAATCAACTGCACGCGGTCTTTTTTAAGGATGACAGCGGGACTTACGAGTCTCCAGGGAGCAACCAATCTGTTTTCATGCTGAGGGTTCTGTTCTTTTTTTGTTCTGTTGAGTATTGCATGACCGCCGCATGCACGCTGTTGCAAGCGTCTCGTCTTACCGTCTTCCCCGGCCTTTTGGGGTAGCGGCGGGCTCTTCTTCAGCCGGTGCCGGTTCAAGCAGAAAATTTTCTACATTCTCCAGACCGCACACTGGCAGACCAAAAACATTGGACATCTATAATAAATTCCCGCCTGCGGCCGGTAACTTCAAAAGATAATAATAAAATGCTGAATTACACAAATTTATATATACTCAGCTCGGTGTACTCCCATATATTTCTGCCGAGTTATCTGCAGGTTGCACAATGTTAGATAAAACGCTAATGGGTGAACTCTGGCTTATCACGTCATAAAATGCCGAATAAGATTAACGTATCACGGTTCGCAAGGGCGTAAAAAAATGCTGAAAGAGTGCGTGGGTCTGTACCCATACAAAAATTTCGGGAGGGTCAGTCCTTTGGCGTGGTATTTTCTAGTCACTTGATTGATTAATTCCGCCCAGCTGGAGTACTGTACAATGTAAGCTCCCCCATCGGGATCTGCTTTGCAAGTTGTGCATTATTAATGCCCAGAACCATAAGGAGTTTCACTTACTTTGCCGCAAAAGCTGAAGGCTAGCAGTGGCGGATCCAGGGGGGGGGCACCGGGGGCACGTGCCCCCCCCCTTCCGGACGACTCATTAAATATTCATGTGTGTATTTTGCGTACACTGTACCGCGTGCGATTATAACCGCACGAATCAGTGCCGCGGTTAGCTACAGCGCTGATACAATGTACTGACAGGGGCGGATCTAGGGGGGGGGGGGGGGGGTGGAGGCACCGGGGAGACTGCCCCCCCCCCCCCCCCCCCCCCAAATTCAATATACATGTAATCCCACTATATTCACATGACGTGGCACGTACTCGTTAATTCTTCAATAATCTGAGTGTTTTCTTGTGTTTTCAAGCGCACACTGATAGCGGAGCGATCTGATCGGTCATGTACAGCGTTTGTAGCGCATATCGATTTCATACCTAACCGGGTGTGGTTTGTAGTTGGTTGATTGATGCTAGAGCAGTTACGCAGACGGTATCATAACATTGATGTCGATCTGCCACATGTTACAGGTCCTGCGTTAACATCGAACAGTTGTTACCTGTAGCAAAGATTATATACTTTCTCTGCCTATAGTACCCAATATATTGTGTCCGATGCATATTCACTGTAGTATGCATATTTATCGCCTATTCTTGGAGAGGAACACAGCAAAAAAAATGAAAAGAAGACCGCAAATCGAGACTTGATTTTACAAGTGATCTGACACCTATACATACTGATACAGACTGATTACATGCACACATACAATCGTTGATTTTCATATGATTTTCTTACAATTTTTTGCTGCGTGAAACCAACCTCGGCCGGCGCCTTATATCACAAGGAAAGTCCATATCCCTATTTTGCTATTTATGACTCAAATGAAGCATTATGGCTAATAATAAATAAGCATTTTTCGTAACAATTTCAGGCCCGAAACTATTTGCTCATCTAACCGCACAGTGCAAATACTTTTCTTGTAGTGCATTTTTTAATTGTACATGAAGCACTATAACTAGCCTAGTTTTAATGCTTTAATACTTAGATAGTATCAAAAGCTTCCGCGCTTCGCGCGGGAGGGGGCATATCCCCCTCCCGCACCCACCCCCTTTTGGGGTTCACGCCCACTTTCTTATAACTTTTATTAACCGTGCCCCCCCCCCCCCCCCCCTTAAAAAATTCCTGTATCCGCCCCTGGCTAGAGCCTTTTATTAAAAATGATGTCATTTTCGGAAAGCCGCCATGTTGGTGTACAATTCAATGACATGTCCATAATGATATGGAAACGCTTTTAAAAGATGGACTCTAGGAACTAATCAAATAAGTGGGGGGGGGGGGGGGGGGGGGGGGGGGCATGGCCCCCCCCCCCCCACTTTTAATAGTGGGGGGGACAGTTGCCCCCCCCTCCCCCTTTTCCTACGCCACTGAGAAACTATTAGCTGCCCTACCAATTAGTTAACCATATGACTTATTAACAAATTGCACTCGTATTGTGATGTCACGGGTGCTCTGCAATCACGTTCAGCCTGACCCTCACATAGCGGTGATGTAATCCATCCGCAGCAGTGAGAATCAGAGTCTGGGTATGAGACTACCGCCGTGTGTGTGTGTGTGTGTGTGTGTGTGTGTGTGTGTGTGTGTGTGTGTGTGTGTGTGTGTGTGTGTGTGTGTGTGTGTGTGTGTGTGTGTGTGTGTGTGTGTGTGTGTGTGTGTGGTGTGTGTGGTGTGTGTGTGTGTGTGTGTGTGTGTGTGTGTGTGTGTGTGTGTGTGTACTTTGTGGATTGCAATAGGAGCAGAGTGGGTACATATATTTTTAAAACCATGCAATATGTGCTCTGTCATGCAATCTCGATGCATAATGCAGATGTGGAGGTCCTAATGATTCTGCAATCAATCACCTCATGTCATCAACAGTGTTGAGGTGGTAGTATGCTCCCTTCTTGGCCATCAGCTCAGCATGAGTCCCCTGCTCCAGCACCTGGCCCTTGTGAATGACAGCTATGCAGTCAGAGTTGTATATGGTGGACAGTCTGTGGGCTATCACGATGCTGGTCCTTCCCTCTCGTGCCTTGTCCAGAGCCTCTTGAACCACCTTCTCACTCTCAGTGTCCAGGGCAGAAGTGGCCTCATCCAGGAGGAGGATCTTGGGGTTCCTCACAAGGGCACGGGCTATGGCTATCCTCTGCTTCTGCCCCCCACTCAGCTGGGTACCTCTGGCCCCAACATTGGTATTGTAACCCTAACAATAATATGGAATACTCATGTGTCACATGTCCCCACAACAAGGTGCACTCCCTCACCTGTGGAAGGGCCTCAATGAAGCTGTGGATGTTGGCAGACTTGGCTGCAGCCACCACTTCTTCCTCGGACACCTCCCTGAAGTTGGCCCCATAGCGGATGTTGTCAGCCACTGTGGCATCAAACAGGGTGGGCTCCTGGGACACTATCCCAATCTGCTGACGGAGCCACTTGACATTGAGTTCGCGAATATCTTCACCTTCCATTCGGACACTTCCATTGGTGGGGTCATAGAACCTCTCAATGAGGGACACCACAGTACTCTTGCCACACCCACTTAGTCCCACTAAGGCCAAGGTCTTGCCTGGCTTGACATCAAGGCTTAGCCCACCAAGAATAGGGACATCTGGCCGAGTGATGTAGGTGAAGAAGACAGAGTCCAGAGATACATGCCCAGTGGCATGGTCCTAAGCAGAAGACAAAAAAAGTCAACCCAAAAATGCAAGTTGGTTGAATAAAATGTAAGGGTTCTACTTGCCCTGCAAAAACACTATCATCTTTAGTCCTATAATGATTAATAACTAACTGGTTTATGACCATCTGTGTGTGAGGCGTCTACAGCAGACTTTCTGTTCATCAGAGCTAATATCCTGCCTGCAGAGACTTGTGCCTTGGAGGCATCAGGTGCGAAGGAGGTGGCCCTTCCGAGGGAGAGAGCTGTGAACACCACAGCTCCAAACACCCTTGGTAGAGGAAGGTTTGATAAATGGGCACAAGTTTTTCAACCTTTTCTAAACTTACTGGAAGATGTTATTGTATGACACATTCTGGTATGCCACCAGATATGCACCAAACCTAAACCCTATAGCGTACAGATAGAATATTGTCCCCTGTGCAACACCAATGACAACTGACTGAACAAGAACACTCTTCAGGTTTGCCCTGCAGAGGGAAAACACAAGTCAGGACAAGCACTTCAGAAGATTGCCCCTCCCCCTCACCTGAAGGGCTCTGCCAGCTGATCTTGATACATCTGACAGAACCTGTCCCCCACTCCCAGGCCAACCACAGTACGAAGGTTCTCAAAGGACTCCACAGCAGTCCTCCCACTGTCTTCTAGGAGCTTCTTGTTCTGCACAGTGCGGCCTCTGAGGAGTCTGACTTGAAGGAAGGCGGCCATAGCTATCACGGGGAAGGCTATCATGAGGACCAGGGAGAGCTGCCATGAGGCCACAAAGGCTATGATCAGGGCTGCTGTAAATCCAGTTACTATTTGGAATATGGTTCCCAGGTGTATGCCTGTGGCCTAGACATTGAAAAGAAATGAGTGAGCTATAATAGGAGAGAGGTCTTTGCAGAACAGAGGTAACGCACTCCCTTCACTTCAGATGCATCAACTGCAAGCCTAGTTGTAAGTGCACCAGTAGAATGAGCCCTGTCATCAAACCAGCTGATCTCCTAAAGCAATAAGGGATGTGTGTGTTGTGCAGGCCTCATGTATGTGCACACTTATGGAGGTACCTGTCTTAGCATGCTCTGGAATGACTTTAGCCTCAGACGTTTGGTGAGTCGCTCTCCAGCAACAGAGAGGCTAAAGTTCTGAAGGGAGTGGAAGTTAATAACTGGGTGTGTTTAAAGGAGGTTCAGTTTAACCACACAGACACAAACACACCACCACCACCACCACACACCATACAAAGATTCACTTACTGCAACAATGTTTGCTACAAATGCCAAGACAGCTAATCCCACAAACCCAAGGGAATAATATGAAGTCTCTCTGACTATCCTGTCTTTGTCAGTGTAGCCATAGACCTGAGGTAAGAGATAAGTAACCAACACCATCACAGCCAAATGATAAGTTAAATCCTGCTGACCTAGCTGTGGCACATATCACATACACAGTGTGGTCACTCAAAACCCCATGTGCATGTTAAGGGCTGCTACTGGTACATTGTATGCATCAGGTTGACCTCCTTGGTCGATTGCCTTTATACTGCAACTTATTAGTTTCAGCAATGTTTCACTTTAATTAGAGCTCACTGAACTTACATGTAAATAGCCCATACACCTATGCATGCATAACACATGCACATGGACACACACCAAACACACACACACACACACACACACACACACACACACACACACACACACACACACACACACACACACACACACACACACACACACACACACACACACACACACACACACACACACACACACACACACACACACACACACACACACACACACACCTTGAGGATGTGGCTGAAGAGGATGGCAATGATGGGGAAGAATGTTCCAATGATACCCGACAATATGATGCCTACAACAACAAATGGCCAGTCAGGAATGTTGAGGGACAGGAGCTGTTTAAAGGTGACAGGGAGAATCTCTTCAGTCTCCAAGTCTTTCTTGGTGCTTGGCTGTTTGCTATTATCTTCTGCACTGTCAAAGGCCACAACCACTTCTTGCTGCATAAGGAAGAGATGGAGGTAAGGTTACCCATGAGGCCTTTAGGATACCTTCAGAGGTTAGGATTCTTTTGGGTATCTAGGGTTAGGGTACTTTAGAGCCTGGGTTCGGACATCTTTGCTGAGGTTAGGATATCATGTGGGGCCAAAGATTAATAATACTTTGAGGGGAGGGGGTGGCCGAAGGTTTGGATAGCTTGGCAGGGCTGGTTCAAATGGTTCGGTCTGCACGGCTATAGCCCAACCACCTTTAATAAAATAAAAAGTTGAATTTAAAAAACAATCCTTTAAAAATCCACCCACCAGTTTGACATCAGAAGTACAAAAGCCATAAATGCAGCAAGTGTAAAAAGTGGGTCATATCAGCACTTCACGAAATTAGTTATCATAAGGGCATGACATAATGTTTCTTTGCTATCTCAGGAGTTATGCATAAACGAGTTTGTTATACCCCCAGAAATTGATGGCCCTTGCATGAAGGTATGTACATGGTATATTTGGTTACAGATTAGATGTGCATTTGCATGTACTATGCATGCAGCATGGGTACAACGTTCAGTGTACTCATACTCATGAGATCATGTACTGAAGTAGCATCTTTAGACAATAGTGAAAATCTTAACTTGTTTCTGCATGCACATATGAGACAAATTTTCACCTCATACAAAATTTACAAATTCATTTTTTGTTTCAAAACCAAATGTTTCTGGAGCCTACAGCCACACCCATTAACTGTGATTACAATTATCTGACCACCGGTCCTGCTAGGGGGCCAATGGTTAGGTTACCTTAGGTTATCTTAGGTTATGATACCTTTGGGGCCTGAGGTTAGGGCACTTATATGCACTATGTGCTCAACAGCCGTACAAGATGTGTGCAAGCCATATGCAAAAATCAGCCATCCATTATCATACCCTCTTACCACCTCTTCCTTATGATCGCTGTTGGATGGCATACTAGCATTGAGCATCACATTGCCTAGATTAGGAGGAGAGTGGGCCACAATAGGAAGATCTTCAGTGGTCTCTGCCAAGGGCTGGACCTCACCACGTTGGTGGTAGTGTGATATCGGACGTCCAATAAAGGTTGGTACAAGATCTGACATAGCAGGTTGGGAGGACGGTCGGGAGACATAGCAGGAGGCAGAACGGGTAGCTTGTAGTTTACTGTATCGTAAAGAGACATCTCGTTGTTTCTTGACAGAGACAGATCGAACCACAGTTCTCAATAAATCAGCCATCGGCGTTGCTACACAGGAAAAGAGCAGCAGGGATTATTCTCTCATGACATATGTCACTCAATAATATTTTAGTTGGCCTCGGATGTAATATTATCAGGGCACATGTGAACAAGGTAAATCATTGCATGATTGGAGAATAGGTTGAACAATGTTTGGAAAAACTTGATCTGTGCATTTGGCTGCCATTAAATCCCTAAGCTAGTGCAGTATATCCATGCACAAAACCCAAACCCACACACGCCCATCCACATGTGTCGATTCCTCTCCCTTGTCACCTCTATCTCAACAAACCTTGTGCTGCTTCTTTGGCCTGTATTTCTGATTCCTTCTCTTTTTCAATTGTTTGTGCAGTGGCCAGTTCAAAGTACAGCCCCCTTAGATCCATCAGTTCTGAGTGGGTCCCCATCTCAACAACACGTCCGGCACAGATGGAAGCGATCACGTCTGCATTTTGAATGGTGGACAGTCGATGGGCTATGATGATGGTGGTCCTTCCCTCTCGTGCCTTGTCCAGAACCTCTTGAACCACCTTCTCACTCTCGTTGTCCAGGGCAGAGGTGGCCTCATCCAGGAGGAGGATCTTGGGGTTCCTCACAAGGGCACGGGCTATGGCTATCCTCTGCTTCTGCCCCCCACTTAGCTGGGCTCCTCGCTGTCCAACCATTGTTTCAAATTTATCGGGAAGATCAGATATGAAGTTGTATGCATTGGCCTTCCTAGCAGCTTGTTCTATCTCCTCCGTGGAAGCATCCAACTTCCCATAGCGGATGTTCTCAGCAATGGTGGTGTTGAACAGTACAGGCTCCTGGCTGACCACACCAATGTTGTTTCTTAGCCACCTCAGGTTGAGGTCTTTAACATTTCTGCCATCAATGGTCACCTGTTTTGGGGGAGTGACAATGATATAAGGTCCCATCAGCCACACCCACCTACCTGCCCCCCACTGGGGTCATAAAAGCGCTGAATCAGCTGTACTGTGGTGCTCTTGCCACACCCACTGGGTCCCACCAGAGCCACTGTCTGTCCTGCCTTTATCTTCAAGTCCAAACCATGAAGGACCTACCATAGTTAGGAACCAACAATTAGATGCTACACACTATCATGCCTGGTGCTTCCAACATTACCTGTACATCTGGTCTAGCAGGATAGCTGAAGACCACATCACTGAACTCAATGTTCCCCACCAAGGATTCTGGACATTCTCCTTCCTCAGAGGCAGGATCAATGGCTGATACCTTAGCACCAAAAAGCAGAGGGGAAGGGCAGCAGTCATCGGACACAGAAAACCAGAAAACTATCCAATGTCATACTCGGTCAATGACTTCAAACACCGCAGAACCTGAGCCAATGGCTGTACTGAATGTCTGCAACTCTGGTAGTGCATTACCAAGAGAGAAGCTGCCAAGCATGATAGCAAAGAAGACCTAGGAAGAGGAAGGGGCATTTGGGTGATATGAAAGAGGATTACATTTAGACTCACAGTCACCACATCACCAGCAGCCAACTCACAGCTGGTAATAAGCACAGCACCGTACCTATAGAGAGATAATGGTGAGTTCCCAGTAAATGGGTCTATGCATAAAACGTGCAGTGTGTTGCACTCACCAGAAGCCCAGGGCATACATGGAGTACAGAATGAGGAAGATGCCTCCTGAGACCAAGCTGATAGAGAGCCCCTTCTTAAGTCCCACTGCTCTGGCCTGCTTCAACATTGTGTTATATCTGTGTGCATGCATCACCATCAAAAATCATGAGCACAGACACAGAGATACAGACATATGGGATACATTCAATTACCACATATACACACAACACACCTCTCAGTCTCTTTCTCCTCTCCACCAAAGGCCACCACAGTTCTGATGGATGACAGGACCTCCTCAGCTACAGCTCCGGCAGAGGCATAGGCCTTTTGCTCCCGAAAGGTGAACGATGCTATCACCTAATGGTAGTAGCATATATGAAGCAAAAAAAAGTTCAGTAGATGTAAACCTTTAGTTTACTGAACTTTTACTGCTATTCATTTGAGTTGCTGGCAACAAGTCACCCGGAATTCGCCTGGGCGATTTGTTTCCAGCAGCTCATGAGTTAAAATTCCACAAAACTTTAGTTTACTGAACTTTAACCAAAGTCATTGCACAAGTATGCAGGTCTGTAAGGTTAAAGAATAAAGGAAATGATAGCCAAAGTAATACAGTAGAATCCCTCAAATACTATTGGGACTGTGTACCTCAACTAGTAAAGGGTCCTGATTATCGAGTGCGAGTGTCCACATTTTAGGGGTTCATATATATGGAATTTCATTGGGTTGGAGGGGAATCAAAACATGTCCGGTATACCAGCAGGATTTTATAAACGGTGTTTATATAGGAAATATCAGCAGGGGGAGGCTAGCCAGTAGAGTGCAGGAGGGTGATGTGCCCCCTCCAACAGAAGCTCTGTGGTGCTGTTCAATTTATTGTAATAACGCACGCAGCTTTATTTATTAATGATGCTTATTGGGCGCACATATACATACGTACATGTACAATCAAGGAAAATCAGTTAATTGAGTAATATTTGTAGCGCAAATATAAATATTCATTTGATAATATTTAATTAACTAAAATTACTTAAATGAATTAATTATTCCCGACAATGCCACGTGCACGAAGCTCTAACTACAATAAAAAAAATAAAAATAGAAACATTAATGAATTTAAACCAAGTTAAAAGTGGTTAACTGCTTCCTATTTTTGGATTTTCACGAATTAATTCGTGATTTAGGCTCAATATTTAATCAACGATTAAAGATGATTAATTCACCAGCATGTCTTATCAAGTAATGGTTTGTGGTTAACAATTTTCCTTGATTGCATATTGTGGAACACCCCCGTATACGATAGTGGTCGTCCCCCCCCCCCCCCCCCCCCCCCCCCTCCACTTCACCCAAGCAGACTATGGTATAACTGTATAACTTTGGGAAAAGCTCACATAACTATGGTTATACAGTTCGTATAACCATAGTCTGCTTATGACGTCATGTGATCTATAACTAGTCACGTACTCAGTCCCAAATTACGTAACGATGACACCACAATTATCATACTGTAAGCGAGGATCGTTACGTGCATTTGGGTCTGCGTACGAGCAAATGGTAGAATTAATCAGTCAACTAACCTTGGCAATCATAGCAGCCACGATGACCAGCAATGGGACCATGGTGGCCAGAACAAGAGATAGCTTCCAGCTTATAGTAAAAGCAATAACATAACCCGCCACGAAGGTGGTAGCACTTTGCAGAAATACGGCCACCTTGTCTCCAATGCCAGACTGGATCTTCTCTGTATCGCTGCGATCGATGGAGAATGACAACATATGCAATAACATCACCTTCACTTACTCCTGTAGGCGGGTGTTTAACTGGCCCGTCTTTGTCACGTCAAACCAGCCGACCTCCTGTCGCAGCACGGAGTTGTAGAAGGCTATTCTCATGCGGCGGATCTGGCGGTAGGCGCTAGTGTTCAGCGTCAAGTTGGCTACAAATGCACCGATCATGACGGCTGTGGCCAGGCCAACGTAGTAATAGGAGAATATGGAGATGATGCTTCCTAGCTCGACTTTAATATCTGAAGAATTGAGATACTGGTTGAGCAGGCTATAGTCGCTCTTATCTTCGCAGAAGTACGACTTATTCATGTTGGCCGGCTGCGCGTTAACGAAGGATTCGACAAATGGATGCTTTCCGTAGATCGGCTCGGCAATACTGTAGTACACAAACCGGCTGATCACTTGACCAAATATGAGGGCGTGGAGGGGCAGCCCAGCTCCCGCAACCACAGCGCCGACGACCCCCACCAGCATCATGAGAACGTCGCTGCACTTTGCGAAACGGTACTGCATGCGCATGTGCACGTGTATAACAGACACGGGTGTGCATGCATGCAGGGCGAAGTCAATTTCATGCTTGCGGTTTATTTAAGAACGACAGCGGGACTTACGAGTCTCCAGGGAGCAACAAATCTCTTTTTCTGTTGAGCATCCTGTTGTTTTTTTGCTCTGTTGATAAACGTGACTGTATATATTTGCATACACGGTCCTCTAAAAGTACGTGACATGCACCTCATCCACGCTATATTTTTGCAAGCGTCTTACCGTATTCTCGGGCCCTTCATGGTAGCGGCGGGCGCCTCCACTGCTTGCAACCGGTTATTCCCAGCCAGTGCTGGTTCAGACGGATAATTCTCCTGCACATTCTCTAGACCGCGCATTGGCAGACTGAGAGCATGTTCAGAAATAACGGACATCTAGCTCGATCTCTTGTGACTTCGACAACGGAGAATATATAATATGCGAATTACACACATTTTTATATATACTCGATCGACTCCGACAGCTATCCGGTTGCACAATAGGGTCAAGTGTTAAGTGCATGCTTTTAGCGGATGTAACACTGAGGCCGCGGATGTGTATTTCGCCTACCCATGCACCGAACTCATCATTCACCAGAATGCCTAATGAAATTACGGTTCATTATAGAACGGATACGGGACTAAACTCTCATGCACAAGAAAGGGGGAAACTATATATGCCCCTCTTAACGGAATAGTGCATGAAACACTCCCGAAAGAGGTTCACTAAATTGGGGGGCAGACCCCGCCCAATGATGTTTATGTTTTCTCCCCTGCATGTACCGCACTTGTGAACCGTGGTATTCGTTAATTTAATTCAGCCTTGATGAAATGGTGCATGAGACCGGCGAAGAAGGAAGTAACACATGCAGTTAAGTAGCAGCATATCCGGCGCTGCCTGTTATACATCCGTGTGCATGTACCTAATACCCCATTGTGCAACTTGCATTGAAAACTCCGGGCAGAAATGAAGTACATGGAGTATATAAATGTATAATTCGCATCATGCAGCATTTTATTAAGGCAGATGTCCGTTATTTCTGAACATTCTCCGCTAGTGCGCGGTCTGGAAAATTATCAGTCTAAACCGGCACCGCATGCAGCCGGCTGTGAATGACCGGCAGCAATCAGTGGAGAAGCCCGCCGCTATAAAAAAGGGCCGGAGAAGAAAAAGAACAGAATGCTCAGCAGAAAAAGAGATGGGTTGCCCCCTGGAAGCTAGTAAGTCCCGCTGTCGTTCTTAAACAGACCGCATGAAGTTGACCTCTGCATGCATATGCACACCACCCAGTACCGTTTCGCCAAGTGCAGCGACGTTCTCATGATGCTGGTGGGGGTCGTGGGCGCTGTGGTTGCGGGAGCTGGGCTGCCCCTGCATACCCTTATATTTGGTAAAGTGATCAACCAGTTTGTGTACTACAGTATTGCCGAGCCGATCTACGCCGGAAAGCATCCCAACATGACGAACAGGTCGTACTTCTGCGAACGTGAGAACTACAGCCTTCTCAACCAGTATCTCAATTCTTCAGACATAAAGGTCGAGCTAGGAAGCATTGTCTCCGTATTCTCCTATTACTACGTTGGCCTGGCCACAGCCGCCATGATTGGTGCATTTCTAGCCAACTTAACGCTGAACGCTAGCGCCTACCGCCAGACCCGCCGCATGAGAATAGCCTTATACAACTCCGTGCTGCGACAGGAGGTCGGCTGGTTTGACGTGACAAAGACGGGCCAGTTAAACATCCGCCTACAGGAGTAAGTAAAGGTGACGTCATTGTGCGGTACATGTGGTGTCATTTCTCTACCGATTGCAGCGATACAGAGAAGATCCAGTCTGGTATCGGAGACAAGGCGGCCATATTCCTGCAAAATGCTACCTCCTTCGTTGTGTGTAACGCTATTGCTTTTCATACGAGCCAGACCCTATCTTTCGTTCTGACCGCCATGATGCCATTGATGGGCATAATGACTGCTGTGCTTGCCAAGGTCAGTTGAGTGATCGAGTGGGTGGGTACGTGGTGCGGTCTAACAATTTAGTGTTTTTGCGCACGTTTCGTAAAAGAGTGCAATCGCCGGGCATTATGACGTCATACGATGAATTTTGCAAATCGAGATATAAACTATCAGTAAACGTAGGTTTTACGGATACTTTTATTTCATATTCATGGCAACATATGCATTAACGGCATCTTAAATTACATACACCGTAGAGTATTTTTGTCTATGCATACACACACAAACCCACACTGCTAGGTAATAGCATCATTTACCTTTCGGGAGCAAAAGGCCTATGCCTCTGCTGGAGCTGTAGCCGAAGAGGTCCTGTCATCTATCAGCACTGTGGTGGCCTTTGGTGGAGAGGAGAAAGAGACTGAGAGGTGTGTTATGTGGTGTATAGCAGATGCATGTATATTACATATGTGTGTCTGTCATGTTTGTGTGCGCATGTCCCACAACACAGATATAAAACAGTGTTGAAGCAGGCCAGAGCAGTGGGACTTAAGAAGGGGCTCTGTGTCAGCTTGATCACAGGAGGCATTTCCCTCATCTTGTACTCCATATATGCCCTGGGCTTCTGGTGAGTGCACTATACTGCAGGTTTTATTTATATAACTATTTACTAGGAACTCTCCATTCCTGTCCTGTATCTCTCTATAGGTATGGTGCTGTGCTTATTACCAGCTGTGAGTTGGCTGCTGGTGACGTGGTGACTGTGAGTCTAAATGTAATCCTCTTTCATATCACCCAAATGCCCCTTCCACCCCCCCCCCTCCCCCTCCAGGTTTTCTTTGCCATCATGCTTGGGAAGAATTCTATCCGTAATGCAATATCTGAACTGCGGACATTTGGTGCAGCAATAGGAGCAGGCTTTGCTGTTTTTGAAGTCATTGACCAAGTATGCTGAAATGTTGATCACAAATGGTGTAGCCATTTCCCCTGTTTTTGTTTTAAGAAATCAGCCATTGATCCTACCTCTGAGAAAGGAGAATGTCCAGAATCCTTGGTGGGGAACATTGAGTTCAGTGATGTGGTCTTCAGCTATCCTGCTAGACCAGATGTGCAGGTAATGTCGGATGTACCAGGCATGATAGTGTGCAGTGGTGGTTCCTAACTTTGGTAGGTCCTTCATGGTTTGGACTTGAAGATAAAAGCAGGACAGACAGTGGCTCTAGTGGGACCCAGTGGGTGTGGCAAGAGCACCACAGTACAGCTGATTCAGCGCTTTTATGACCCCAGTGGGGGGCAGGTAGGTGGGTGTGGCTGATGGGACCTTATATCATTGTCACTCCCCCAAAACAGGTGACCATTGATGGCAGAAATGTTAAAGACCTCAACCTGAGGTGGCTGAGAGACAACATTGGTGTGGTCAGCCAGGAGCCTGTACTGTTCAACACCACCATTGCTGAGAACATCCGCTATGGGAAGTTGGATGCTTCCATGGAGGAGATAGAACAAGCTGCTAGGAAGGCCAATGCTTACAACTTCATATCTGAGCTTCCTGAAGGATTTGAAACAATGGTTGGAGAGCGAGGAGCCCAGCTGAGTGGGGGGCAGAAGCAGAGGATAGCCATAGCCCGTGCCCTTGTGAGGAACCCCAAGATCCTCCTCCTGGATGAGGCCACCTCTGCTCTGGACAACGAGAGTGAGAAGGTGGTTCAAGAGGCTCTGGACAATGCTAGAGAGGGAAGGACCACCATCATCATAGCCCATCGACTGTCTACCATTCAAAATGCAGATGTGATTGCTTCCATCTGTGCCGGACGTGTTGTTGAGATGGGGACCCACTCAGAACTGATGGCTCTAAGGGGGCTGTACTTTGAACTGGCCACTGCACAAACAATTGAAAAAGAGAAGGAATCAGAAATACAGGTGAAAGTAGCAGCACAAGGTTTGTTGAGATGGGGAGGAGAATTGACACATCAGGAGATCCTTAGGATGGGTGTGTGTGGGGTTGGATGTTACTGCATGAATGTGCACTAGCTTAGTAATTCAACAGCAGTGAAATACCCAAACTAAGTTGCTTTTTCCACACTTGTGGATTTGCTCTCTTGGTTGCCAAGCATTGGTCAGGCTCCTCTCTAACCATACATCAATTTACCGTGTTCACATGTGCCCTAATGCAGTACATCGAGGCCAGCTAAAGTCTTTTTACATGACCCATGTCATAAGAGAATGGCCTGCCTCTCTCATCTTTGTATGTCACTCCTTTCCTGTCTAGCTAAGCCAGTGGCTGATCTGTTGAGAGCTGTGGTTCGATCTGTCTCTATCAAGAAACAACAAGATGTCTCTTTACGATACAGTAAACTACAAGCTACCCGTTCTGCCTCCTGCTATGTCTCCCAACTGTCCTCCCAACCTGCTATGTCAGATCTTGTACCAACCTTTATTGGACATCCGATATCACACTACCACCAATGTGGTGAGCTCCAGCCTTTGGCAGAGACCACCGGAGATCTTCCAATCGTGGCCCACTCTCCCCCTAATTTTGGCAATGTGATGGTCAATGCTCGTATGCCATCCAACAGCAATCATAAGGAAGATGTGGTAAGAGGGTATGATAATGGATGGCTGATGGCATATCACTTGCACACATCTTGTACAGCTGCTAAGCACATAGTGCTATTTGTGTGTGTGGTGGGGGGGAGGGGGGGGAGATGCTGGGTTCCCACTCAAGTAAAGTGCCCTAATCTTAGGCGCCAAAGGTTTCATAACCTAAGGTAACCTAAGGTAACCTAACCATTGGCCCCCTTAGCAGGCTTGAACTAAATGAATAATAAATTAAATTTTAATGGGGATGGCAGTGTAAGCTCTCTCATCAGGGTCTGGGGGGAAGCCCCAGAAACATTTGGTTAAAAAAAAAAAAACAATCTGTAAATTTTATATGGGATGCATATATGTATGCAAAAACAAGTTAAGATTTTCACTACGGTCTAAAGATGCTACTTCAGTGCATGATCTCATGAGTATGAGTACACTGAACGTTGTACCCGTGCTGCATGCATAGTACATGCATATGCACATCTAATCTGTAACCAAATATACCAAAGCTATTTGGAAGTGCTACATACATGTACATACCTTCATTCAAGCACCTTGCCTGTGGTCCCAATTTCTGTGGGTATAACAACCTCATTTATGCATACTCCAGGGATAGCAAAGGATAATTATGTCATTTGAAACATGCCATTATGATATTTACTAATTTAATTAAGTGCTGATATGACCCACTTTTTACACTTGCTGCATTTATGATTTTTGCACTTCTAATGTCAAACTGGGTGGATTTTAAGGCTTCTTTTTTAAGTTCAAATGATTCATTTAAAGTGGTTGGGCTATAATTCTATGACTCAACCATTTCCACCAGCCCTGCCAAGCTATGCAAACCCTTGGCCACCCCCCCTCCCCTCAAAGGATTATTAATCTTTGGCTCCACATGATAT
Source organism: Spongilla lacustris (assembly GCA_949361645.1). NCBI lineage: Eukaryota > Metazoa > Porifera > Demospongiae > Spongillida > Spongillidae > Spongilla > Spongilla lacustris. Next base: position 7,046,109 of record OX442429.1, on the reverse strand, counting down.
CCTAACCTCAGCAAAGGGGGCCTCAGAGGTAACCTTACCTCCATCTCTTCCTTATGCAGCAAGAAGTGTTTGTGAATTTTGACAGTGCAGAAGATAATAGCAAACAGCCAATTACCAAGGAAGAGTTGGAGACTGAAGTTGTCCCTCCCATCACCTTTAGACAGCTCCTCTCCCTCAACATTCCTGACTGGCCATTTGTTGTTGTAGGCATCATATTGTTGGGTATCATTGGAACATTCTTCCCCATCATTGCAATCCTCTCCAGCCACATCCTCAAGGTGTGTGTGTGTGTGTGTGTGTGTGTGTATGTGTGTGTGTATGTGTGTGTGTGTGTGTGTTTCCAAGTACATGCGTTATGCATGTATAGGTGTGTGGGCTATTTACATGTAAGTTCAGTGAGCTCTAATTAAAGTGAAACATTGCCGAAACTAATAAGTTTGCAGTAATGGAAATCGATCAAGGAGGTTACCAGAGATATGTTTTCTGCATTCTGGGATGACTGTTATTCCACATTGTACATGTAATTCAAAGTACTTCTACCTTTGTGATGGTGTTGGCTTCATCAAGCAACCATTCTTATCTCCAAAGGTCAACCTGTTATATACGTGCACATAGGGTTTTGAGTGACCACACTGTGTATGTGTTGTGTGCCACAGCTAGGTCAGCAGGATTTAACTTATCATTTGGCTGTGATGTTATGCAGTCCTTGAGCACAAAAACAAAAATGGTGGAGTTGGTTACTTATCTCTTACCTCAGGTCTATGGCTACACTGACAAAGACAGGATAGTCAGAGAGACTTCATATTATTCCCTTGGGTTTGTGGGATTAGCTGTCTTGGCATTTGTAGCAAACATTGTTGCAGTAAGTGAATCTTTGTATGGTGTGTGGTGGTGGTGGTGGTGGTGTGTTTGTGTCTGTGTGGTTAAACTGAACCTCCTTTAAACACACCCAGTTATTAACTTCCACTCCCTTCAGAATTTTAGCCTCTCTGTTGCTGGAGAGCGACTCACCAAACGTCTGAGGCTGAAGTCATTCCAGAGCATGCTAAGACAGGTACCTCCATAAGTGTGCACATACATGAGGCCTGCTGTCCAACCACAACACACACATCCCTTATTGCTTTCTAAAGGAGATCAGCTGGTTTGATGACAGGGCTCATTCTACTGGTGCACTCACAACTAGGCTTGCAATTGATGCATCTGAAGTGAAGGGAGTGCGTTACCTCTGTTCTGCAAAGACCTCTCTCCTATTATAGCTCACTCATTTCTTTTCAATGTCTAGGCCACAGGCATACACCTGGGAACCATATTCCAAATAGTAGCTGGATTTACAGCAGCCCTGGTCATAGCCTTTGTGGCCTCATGGCAGCTTTCCCTGGTCCTCATGATAGCCTTCCCCATGATAGCTATGGCCGCCTTCCTTCCAATCAGACTCCTCAGGGGCCGCACTGTGCAGAACAAGAAGCTCCTAGAAGACAGTGGGAGGACTGCTGTGGAGTCCTTTGAGAACCTTCGTACTGTGGTTGGCCTGGGAGTGGGGGACAGGTTCTGTCAGATGTATCAAAGTCAGCTGGCAGAGCCCTTCAGGTGAGGGGGAGGGGCAATCTTCTGAAGTGCTTGTCCTGACTTGTGTTTTCCCTCTGCAGGGCAAACCTGAAGAGTGTTCTTGTTCAGTCAGTTGTCATTGGTGTTGCACAGGGGACAATATTCTATCTGTACGCTATAGGGTTTAGGTTTAGTGCATATCTGGTGGCATACCAGAATGTGTCATACAACAACATCTTCCAGTGAGTTTAGAAAAGGTTGAAAAACTTGTGCCCATTTACCAAGCCTCCCTCTACCAAGGGTGTTTGGAGCTGTGGTGTTCACAGCTCTCTCCCTTGGAAGCACCACCTCCTTAGCACCTGATGCCTCCAAGGCACAATTCTCTGCAGGCAGGATATTAGCTTTGATTAACAGAAAGTCTGCTGTAGATGCCTCACACACAGATGGTCATAAACCGGTTAGTTAATTACAGGACATAGTATAGTGCAGACTATGTTACTACACTATTTAGGCATCTTGTATTGTTTGATTAATTAACTATTATCTGTTTTCTGCTCAGGACCATGCCACTGGGCATGTATCTCTGGACTCTGTCTTCTTCAACTACATCACTCGGCCAGATGTCCCTATTCTTGGTGGGCTAAGCCTTGATGTCAAGCCAGGCAAGACCTTGGCCTTAGTGGGACTAAGTGGGTGTGGCAAGAGTACTGTGGTGTCCCTCATTGAGAGGTTCTATGACCCCACCAATGGAAGTGTCCGAATGGAAGGTGAAGATATTCGCGAACTCAATGTCAAGTGGCTTCGTCAGCAGATTGGGATAGTGTCCCAGGAGCCCACCCTGTTTGATGCCACAGTGGCTGACAACATCCGCTATGGGGCCAACTTCAGGGAGGTGTCCGAGGAAGAAGTGGTGGCTGCAGCCAAGTCTGCCAACATCCACAGCATCATTGAGGCCCTTCCACAGGTGAGGGAGTGCACCTTGTTGTGGGGACATGTGACACATGAGTATTCCATATTATTGTTAGGGTTACAATACCAATGTTGGGGCCAGAGGTACCCAGCTGAGTGGGGGGCAGAAGCAGAGGATAGCCATAGCCCGTGCCCTTGTGAGGAACCCCAAGATCCTCCTCCTGGATGAGGCCACCTCTGCCCTGGACACTGAGAGTGAGAAGGTGGTTCAAGAGGCTCTGGACAAGGCACAAGAGGGAAGGACCAGCATCGTGATAGCCCACAGGCTGTCCACCATATACAACTCTGACTGCATAGCTGTCATTCACAAGGGCCAGGTGCTGGAGCAGGGGACTCATGCTGAGCTGATGGCCAAGAAGGGAGCATACTACCACCTCAACACTGTTGATGACATGAGGTGATTGATTAGGGCCGCCACGTCTGCGTTATGCATGGAGATTGCATGTAAAATGCGAAGTATCATCTTTGCGTAATTATACTATGTAAGCCCACCACCCCGGCCACGGGTGAAGTTTCCAGTTATGGCTCGTCACTTGGTAGCAAGAAATAAGGCACTTCCTTAATTCAACTTTATAGAGTCATAGTCGTGATAACATACATTTGGTTTTTGGGACTTGATGGAAGATGACATTCCCAAGTAATTTACCACTAACCCCCCCCAAGTAATTCACATCCATTAATCCCGCAGGTTACATCAATCCTATAAGCACTACAGGAATGTAATTAGATTGGGCATATATGTAATTCGGATTCATATCTTTGCACCACAAATAAACATTGGCAATCTTTATTTCAGTGGCATGTAATATATGGAGGAAAGAACCTCTCTGTACAGCATCAGACCATAGTATGCTCACCCCCAGGTGCATGCCCCCACCTGTCACCAACTGTGCATGTATATGTTACCACACACCTACTGCTATGCTCACCTATCACCTGCTTTCCTTCACATTATGACCACGGCTCCTTCCAGCTTTGTGTACTAGTGCCCTGTGCCCTCTCATTGCAAACTGTTGTTTGCACTAGGTAAAATAAAACCAAACTGAAGGCCTTGAGCAGTGTAGAATGTAATTGGTGATGAGGTGATGATGTGGTATGGTGATGATGTGAGGACGAAGGATCAAGATGAAGCCATGGATCCTGTACTATCCCATGTAGTGTTCATAGATCAGTTCAACCACAGGCATTGGCTATCATATGTTTCTGTTGTCACATACATAAATGTATCTCCACACCTCCACCTCCCCACTCCTGACACCAACTTCTACCCAGTGACCGAATCCGATGTCAAATTACACCCGGGAAGCACCTGAACACCAAACATGAAAAGAAACATAAATAGATCCCAAGTCTGCTTCACAGACAAGAAACACCATACTTTATAGCCTAACGCCACACTGTATGGCCCAACACCACACTGTAGAGCCTAACACATGTTCCACATATCAGTAGTTCACCCTTGGAACCTGACTAGTTGAGGTTATTGGATGTTATAGAGAGGTGACCTTTATATTGAGGCATCTTAAATTTAATGCCACATTATGTACAGCATGGAGATTGCCCTCTTATGATTCATCCGTTAAAAATTAATGAAAGTGCCTAGCAACTGTATCTTCTTGCTGTTGTTAGTGGCATGCAATTTTTCAAAAGCATCTTTGGCATATAAAAACATTCTCCCTGAGGAATTTAGTGGTATATTGGATTTGAAGGCAATAGTAGTGTAAAAAGGAAGGGAACATGGAATTGGATATACATATATTTAGCACGTTTTATAGAACTGCATTACATTTATTACATTGTATTTCCTGTCCCTTGTTCCCTTCACTTTTACACCACCACCATTGCCTTCAAATCCTATATACCACTAACTTTCTCAGAGAGAATGTTTTTATATATCTATAAGCACTTTAAATAAATAAACCATTACTATATAGTACACCTAGATTTATATTGCATGCACACAAAACAATACATAAAATACACATATAGTGACAATACAGATTAAAGGATAAATGATAAAAACGTATATCTTTGGAGCCGCTCGTGCACATGAGGTCAATTGAAGAAGATTTGCTGTTAATGACCAATGGTATGAGGATGAAGACAAACTATTGCCGAATGTAATAACTGATGGGAAGATTAGTCTGCAACGGAGCTAAGACTGTAAGGTTGTTCGTTCTTTTCAGCTATATAAGAAGCAATTCTTTTGTACACAACTGTTGCAGTGGGACTAAGTCCACCCGAGGTTGAAAATACAATAGGTGAAACGCAACCTTGCTCAACTTCTCGGACTCTGTGTTTGTATGATCTTCACTTGTCCTGCTCTAGATGGCGATAACATTGAGCAAGTGGTGCATTCGCATAAGATCTTGAAGAGGATTGAAAACCTTGACATCAAAGAAAGCCTTCTGCCTGTTCTTCAACCAAATATTTTCTGCCAATGCATCTAAACGAGCTTCATCTGCATCACTGGCTGTTTTGTACTTAAAGCTGCTCTCCTGATAGAGGTTGTAGGCATGATTCTGTTCCCACTGCATAGCATACCTCAGTGAGTAGTGATGCTGTGATATCATGCAACTCATTGTGATGAATTGAGGGAAATCCACCACAGGGCAGTTCATAGCATTTTCTACATTGAAAGGTTGGCCACATACACAGCTAGATAGAAGTAAGCATGGCTGCCAACCATAGCGGAGACAAAGGGCATCATGAAGTCTCCCTTGTGAAGTTCAGTACCATATTTTTGAATGGGAATAGCAGAGAGCCATAAAGAGGCACCAGGAAATCTTTTGTTCATAAGATGGTTTCTGAATGGGTCACCGAAGTTAAACAGCTATCTGAAATCTCCATCACTCAGCCACACTCTGCATATGCTGCCTTCACTTGCATATGCTGCCTTTATTTGCTAGCATCTAGCCATTATGATAATTTTGTTTGCTAAGTATCACTTAAGCGTTCAATGGAAGTTGCTAGTGAACATTTGACAAACACCTCAGTTCCTATTGCAGCTCCAAGAAAACGTTGTCCACATCAAATACCAGAGCCAGCAAATTTCAAAGATGCTTCTGACAGTTTAGCCTCTTTCACAATAAGCCATGATTTTGCAGCATTGGGATAGTATCCATATCCAGACCATGTTAAATAAGATTATTCCATCACATAAGGATGGATTGAGGTCACCCCCTGCTTAAGCATCATCAGCATACCAGATCTGCTTGATGTTATCATGTGAAAGCTTTGCAAGGAGAGGAATTGTACTTATTGCATACATAGGGTTGCTACCTCTTTGAGATAACATGATTTCATCATCGATATATAAGTTTACTCAGTAAGTGTTATTATTGTGGCTAGTGTTGGACATAGACTGTTGATATTTTGGAGGACCACTTGATGATTCAAGAAATTGAATGTCTTTGTTGCATTGACAGTAAGATTGCATCACATTCTGGAAGGTTATAAATCTGTGTCATAGCATGTACAGAAGCTTCACAGCCACCCTCATGACCAGCACAGAGTTGTGAGACACCAACTGCACCCAGAATACCAGGCTTTGCAATGATCGCAATAGATTTGCATACAATCCTTCGATCACCAATTCCAATAGGACAGACACCAGGGCACTTATCCCGGCAGACTAATAAGTTTACATGCCCAAATGCTTCAATACCACATATAGTTTATGAGGCAATAGCCTCACACAAGCTATGTGTATCTAAATACTTGCAGAATTCATGATAATAAAGTTCAGTAATCTATATTGTAGTCCTGGTTTTCAATGCAGTTATTTAATGCCTGCAAATTCATTATGCTCAAATGCACTACAGTTGTACATACATGCACATTATTTTTGTACGCACATGTAAACCTGCACTAAACTAAATAACATACATGGCCAATTCCACTATAGCCAATAGGCATTTTATTTTGGTTTGATTGAATGCTCCAATGCCATTTAACTCCGGTCCATGCATATATGTGTAGATATGTATGGTACAGCATATAGTACATGTATGTCTACATGCTAAAAATGTGCCCTGGGTCATATGTACCAATACATGTAGAGATGATTACTTTTATAATCTTTTTTGCTGACTTTTCTCATTGTATATCAGATCTCCTGTTCAATTTAACAATAAGTTACAAGATTGCCAACACTGCATTGATTGTTAATGGGCCAAATATTCATTTATTTTTTTGGATGTTATTAAAATTAGCAACTTTATCTAGTGCAGTGAACTTGTATAAATGTGTTAACTATCATGTTATCAACTATTTGTTTATAAGTGTGCAGATTGTCTGTCCATCTGTGCACTTTGGCTGGGCTGAATTCGACAAAAGTGGGCTTTTCATTTCCTCTCTATGAGGTGCAAACAGTTATAATTACTGGCTTACTTTTTTGAATTTCAACCCTGTTTCTGTTGATAATGTAATATTTCCTACCATTGCTATGTAAACTTACAGTATTGAATGTGAAAGAAATGCCACCAAAACCAAAAAAAGCATAGAACAAAAGCAATATTGTCTATTTGCTTCGGAAAGTGTGCACATGCGTGCATACTTTACATTATTTAACAATTTGAATCATTACTACATTAAACTCAGTGGCTGTGAAATTGATATTTGTTATTCCCCAGTGATGTACTGATGTGCAGTAAAATTCTGGTCCTGAAATATACTGCTTATGCTATGATAATGGAGCAGCTTCAGTTACAGTTTTGTTACAAAAAATTTGTCACTAAAAGGCACATATCAAAGTTAGTGGACAGCAAATGAAAAGTGGGTAGTAAGTTCATACATAAGTTTTACTATTCCAATGCAATGTAAAGAAATTGCCTGTATTTCTCTAGCAGTGCCTGGGGCCTGGCTTTTTAAATTGTGTACAGGTGTGCACACTGTAAAATGCACCACACCCATAATGTATTTTTGTACTTTAAATATGTTCCTGATAGAGGACAGTAAGTACTATTACTTGTATATGAAATCAATCTAATAAGTTCATTTATATTTTTTCTGTTGAGTTTGACAATACAGTGTGTACACTTGTGCACACTTTAATACCACACATGGCAGTATGGTTACAGACCTTAATTGTTACTACTATTAGCTCCTGCATTGAATGGCATAACATGTACATAATATAGCCCTTAAAGATGCAGTATTCCCCCATTGAAACACTGAATGAGACTCCTTTTCTTTGCACATGCTAGCTGGCCTTTTGTTGTCATCAAACAGCAAATACTTACCCACATACACATGTACAAGACAGAATTAACTGCTTGCTCTGTCCTCTCAATGGCTCTTATTTATGTCCTATTGCTTGTATATCTGTTTGCAGTCCCTGGCTGACTGCCCTGCCGCGTTCTACAGCTTGTGAACCAGTGTGCACTACACTAGTTTTTGCCCTGCCAAGTCCTATAGTTTTTTTAACCTGCTTGCAGTCCCTAGCTAACTGCCCTGCAACGTCCTACAGCTTGTGAACCTGTTTGCAGTTCGAAACTGACTGCCCTGCCACGTCCAAGAGTTAAAAAAAAACCTGTTTGCAAGCCCCTAGCTGACTGTCGCCCCGCGTTCTTGAGTCAGCGCTGCGTTTTTAGCACCAACAGTGGGCTAATTGATTGACACTGGGCGGGTCCTAAGAACTCTGGCCTCTCCCGTTGAACTACAGACTCACTGTACCTTCCATATTTGTTTTTAAATGTCACGTGCGTACGAATTTTTGATTGCTTTTCTGGTCAAAAAAACTATGAGTTTTAAGTACAGTTGTTTATGTTCTGTATTTCCCCATATTCGGCAAAGACCTATCTTTAAAATGATGTAAAATTTGCTACAGGAATCCAATAACTGTTAAAGATATGAAGGTGTAAATAAAGTGTGCACACCTGTACACACTGTACGTACAGTATGCACACCTGTGCACACGGGCGCAAATAGACAATATTATGCATGTTCTGATCTAAATGCAAAAATGGATACATACCAGCAATGGGCATCGACAAAAGTGCCAACAATTCAACATGAATTTCAAGGTTTTGATTTACAAACTGCCCTTATCATGCACTTGAATAGTGTTGAGGTAGTAGTCAAATTTAATACTGAGGTGCCATAGTTACCAAATATGTTATTACACCATGTATGCGTGCATGATCAAATCAGCAAAACAAGGTGGCCATGCACCAAACAAATTACTACATTGACGAGTTAATAGTGGTGATGTGTCACACAGTGAGGATATGGATACCCTACGGTCCTACACACTAACTGTCCTTATCATCTCCATCATCCACTTTAACAGTGTTGAGGTGGTAGTATGCTCCCTTCTTGGCCATCAGCTCAGCGTGAGTCCCCTGCTCCAGCACCTGGCCCTTGTGAATGACAGCTATGCAGTCAGAGTTGTATATGGTGGACAGCCTGTGGGCTATCACGATGCTGGTCCTTCCCTCTCGTGCCTTGTCCAGAGCCTCTTGAACCACCTTCTCACTCTCGGTGTCCAGGGCAGAAGTGGCCTCATCCAGGAGGAGGATCTTGGGGTTCCTCACAAGGGCACGGGCTATGGCTATCCTCTGCTTCTGCCCACCACTCAGCTGGGTACCTCTGGCCCCAACATTGGTATTGTAACCCTAACAATAATATGAAAAACTCTCACATGTCCCCACAACAAGGTGCACTCCCTCACCTGTGGAAGGGTCTCAATGAAGCTGTGGATGTTGGCAGACTTGGCTGCAACCACCACTTCTTCCTCAGACACCTCCCTGAAGTTGGCCCCATAGCGGATGTTGTCAGCCACTGTGGCATCAAACAGGGTGGGCTCCTGGGACACTATCCCAATCTGCTGACGAAGCCACTTGACATTGAGTTTGCGAATATCTTCACCTTCCATTCGGACATTTCCATTGGTGGGGTCATAGAACCTCTCAATGAGGGATACCACAGTACTCTTGCCACACCCACTTGGGCCCACTAAGGCCAAGGTCTTGCCTGGCTTGACATCAAGGCTTAGCCCACCAAGAATAGGGACATCTGGCCGAGTGATGTAGTTGAAGAAGACAGAGTCCAGAGATACATGCCCAGTGGCATGGTCCTGAGCAGAAAACAGATAATAGTTAATTAATCCAACATGGCACAGTTCTAAAATAATAAGGAATGATCAAATAATACAAGATGGTTAAAAAACAGAAGATCACTAATAACCTTAAGATGGCTAATCATAATTAAATAACCAAGCAACATGAACATGAGACACAATAAAAATGAGTAATTGTTTAATCACTTCATGCAATTAATAACTAACCAGTTTACGACCCTCTGGACTGGAAGCATTAATTGATGATGTCCTATTCATCAGAGCTAATATCCTGCCTGCAGAGAGTTTTGCCTTGGAGGCATCAGGTGCTAAGGAGGTGGTTCTTCCCAGGAGGAGAGCTGTAGCCACTATGGCTCCAAACACCCTTGGTAGATAGAGGGTTGCTGAAATGGGGACATTTGAAATACTTCTCAACTCACTGGAAGATGTCGTTGTATGCCACATTCTGGTATGCCACCAGATAGGCACTAAACCTATACCCTATAGCATACAGATAGAATGTTGCCCCCTGCGTAATACCAATGAGAAAGGATTGAACAAGAGTGCTTTTCAGGTTTGCCCTGCAAAGGGAAAGCACAGATGGAAGGACTAGTAAGGGCAAGCACCACACCCCACACCCTCACCTGAAGGGTACTTCCAGCTGACTTTGATACATCTGACAGAACCTTTCCCCCACTCCCAGGCCAATCACAGTACGAAGATTCTCAAAGGACTCCACAGCAGTCCTCCCACTGTCTTCTAGGAGCTTCTTGTTCTGCACAGTGCGGCCCCTGAGGAATCTTAGTTGTAGGAGGGTGGCCATGGCTATCATGGGGAAGCCTGTCGTGACGACCAGGGAGAGCTGCCATGAGGCCATAAAGGATATGATCACAGCTGCTGTAAATGCAGCAGTTATTTCGAATTGGCGCATATTAATGGCCTGGAACATGATGAGTACTCGGTGATGGAAGACAGTTCTTTGAACAACAGAGGTAACATACCCCCTTCACTTCAGATGCATCAACTGCAAGCCTAGTTGTCAGTATACCAGTAGAATGAGCCCTGTCATCAAACCAGCTGATCTCCTAAAGCAATAAGGGATGTGTGTGTTGTGGTTGGACAGCAGGCCTCATGTATGTGCACACTTATGGAGGTACCTGTCTTAGCATGCTCTGGAATGACTTCAGCCTCAAACGTTTGGTGAGTCGCTCTCCAGCAATAGAGAGGCTAAAGTTCTGAAGGAAGTAGATTCTTAACCACAAACACCACACCACACACATACATACATACATACATACTGTACATTGCCGCACATGCCAAAAACTTCACTTACTGCAACAAAATTTGCTATAAATGCCAAGACAGCTAATCCCACAAACCCAAGGGAATAATATGAAGTCTCTCTGACTATCCTGTCTTTGTCAGTGTAGCCATAGACCTGAGGTAAGAGATAAGACGGTTTTAAAACCATCACCATCCAGAAGTTCAATTTGAGGACTTCACAACATGACATTACAGCTAGTAAGAGTCAAATCAAGCCTGTAGTATGCACATACAGCTTCCATGCACACACACATACACACACATAATAATAAGAAGAAGAAAAAGAAGAAGCAAGTGCAGAGAGCTTGGGTGGATCTGTGTCCCCATGGTTGTTGAAGCTTATGGGGCTTGGGGTGCTGAAGCCATGAAGTCATTGTCACGTCTGGCCTCTCACCTAGCAACCAGTTCCAACAAGGCAAGGACAGTTGTCCTCAATAGCCTTTATGGCAGGCTAAATCTTAACCTAGTTAAAGCAAATGCCACTGCTATGCTGTCTAGATGCTTTGCCTCAGACATGTAGACTGTTTAGATTAGGTAGTTACATATATATATATATATATAAATTATATATATTATAATTATAGTTATAATATAATTATATATGTATATTCACAGAGTGATATGGAGGAGAAGGATGGAGATTGAAGATGGAGCTGGGCTTCCATACCTGCCAGAATGAATTTCAGCACCGCTTCTCATGTTTCTTTTGTATATAATATATATTTAGTAGCTTCTGTAGTAGTTTGTGTGTGTTTTGTGTGCATTTCATGTTCATATTCTGTTAGTTACATTATAATTATAATAATACCAAAAAAAAAAAAAAAAGTTATATGTTGCATGTTTTATTATTGCAGGGTTGCCTAGTATCTCTGTCTGAAAGTCATGCTTAAATAGTTTATGTCAATATCATTTTTATTTAATGTGCAATATTATTATTGTATTGCCCTATATGTCTATATGTATCTTATAGCGTACTTGTGTATGTCTGTATTATTATTATTATTATTATTATTATTATTATTATTATTATTATTATTAATTAATAAAATAAAATTTTTATCAATTATATATAATTTTTTTTTAGGTTCAATTCCGAGGTTTTATGCATTTAGCACCAATATTTGTAATGTGATGTTATATTCATTCGTTCATGTATTCTATGTATATATATATTAAATGTCTGTAATAAATTATATAATTATGATAATAAATAACATAAGTAATAAAATGTTCTTGCCAGCATTGTGGTGCAGCAGTTGACCAGTCTGGTCTTCATGGTCTCAGCTGTCGGTTTAGTACTGGTCGTCACTATCGTCATGCTGCTCTAAATGAAATCATGCATCGAGCCCTGACCACCTCCCACATCCCATCCAAACTAGAACCCACAGGCCTAGACCGCTCTGATGGGAAACGTCCTGATGGCATCAAAATGGCTTTTTCAAGTCTGAGGGTGGAGTTTAACTTTGATTTTTGCATGTTTTTCAAGTGGTGTATATGTGTACTTGTTTATTATTATTATTAGGCAGCTGAAGCACGTCGAGCATCTTTTACCCCTTTTGTTGTATCTACTGATGGAATGCTGGGTAGAGAGGCGAATTTCTTACTAAAAAGGTTAGCCCAAAGCATAAGCATTAAATGGGAGAAACCACTGGAGCAAACTACAGGATGGCTGCATGCAAAGCTGAGTTTTGCAATACTTCAAACAACAAATCTTTGCTTGCATGGTTCTTGCGCCAAGTGGAGAAGTGGAATTGGAATGGATTGTGGTGCTGGGCTACCGGCAGAATTACCAAAATCGGATTAACACTTTTATTTCATTCTTTTGTTCTGTCATTTTGTTGTTTATGTTTCCTCTTTTACTGTGCTTGCTGTTAAATGTGGTAATTATATATTTTGTCATATTTCCAAAAAAAAAAAGTTTTTGTTTAGTAACTGTGTAGCTTAGAACTGTAATAATGTTGTGGATATTTGTGATTAGTTGTACTGTAAAATTAATTATTATGTTCTAGTTAAAATAATAATAATAATGTGCGAGGGTGTGTGTATGTGCCTGCAAAACTGTGTCAGCACTTAGTCCTTCTCTTATTCATTTTTTATATGTATTGTTTTGTTTCGTGTACATTGTGTGTTATCCAGTTATGTGTTTTAATTATTGTAAGATGCTGTTATTATTATTTCATGAATTGGGGTTGCGGTAGCAATAAACGACCTAGGGCATATTAGAAAATTTTATTATAAAAATGCATAACGTTTAAATCGCTATAATTTCCCAACCGTTAAGGCTATCAACTTCCTATTTTCATCATTTCATACTACACCATTTCTCTGTGATACTATAATAATACTCTACGGGCGGCTGAACCTTCACCTGGTACGAGCTAATGCCATTGCCATCCTTTCCTGTAGCATCTGTCAAAGTAATGTAGGGTAGGTATAGTTAGCATTTTGTGTACATTGTGTGTAGTCTAGTTGTATGTTTATATATCAGTGTATTTGTGTATGTCCATTTATCCTCTATAATTATTATTAAATAATAATAGTTACATTAGTGTACTTGTGTATGTCTTTTGTGTATAATTAATAATTGCATTACACACACACACTCACACACACACACACACACACCTTGAGGATGTAGCTGAAGAGAATGGCAATTATGGGGAAGAATGTTCCGAAGATAGCAGAAAACAAGACACCCACAACAACAAATGGCCAGTCAGGAATATTGAGGGCCAGGAGCTGTCTAAAGGTGATGGGAGGGACAACTTCAGTCTCCTTCTTCAACAGTCCCTTGATGCTTGCCCGTCTGACCTTCTCACCATCCTCATCCTCACCACTGTCAAACTTTACAGTTATTTCTTGCTATACAGTAAGAGACAAAGGTGACCCATAATGAATATTCACAACTAGGTCACACTTGAAAATGCTCCAATTTCATTGGGCATAGGCAAGGCTGCACTTGTAATATGAGGTACCCTATATACTAACAATGAAATTTTTTTAAATAAATGTAAAGCAATTGGGGCTTTTTCCCTACATCCAACAGGGAGAGCCTCTCATACTGTCCCTCCCCCTTCCCCAACCTTTAATTCTCATTGATTTCCACCTGTTACTACATCAGAAATCACATTTTTCAATATGTCTGCATGATTGGTCTCCTCACTTCTTACAACCATTGAAGTCTTTCTGGTGGCCCTCTTTCATATTTCAAATGAAATAAATTAGAGCCCCCTGATGTCCTAATAATGTCAAGTCTGTTAACTCTAACCAACATAGGAAAGGTATTCATTTTACAACTAATATGAAGGCAGAATACACACAAGTACTTACCACCTCTTCCTTACGATCATCATCGTCACCAATGCTAATTACCCTCCTGCCTGGGTTTGGAGAATGTTGGGTTATAACTGGAAGGCTGGCAATCCCTGATGTGGGCTGAAGTCCATCATTGCCTTGTGAGTGGTGCGATGCCTGGCGATCAAAGGTTGGTTCAGGCTCTGATGTAGCAGCATGAGAGGGTGTTTTACGTTTCTTGAAAGAGGACCGTAGTTTCCTGACTGATGCAGATCGAACCACTGCAGCTTTGAATTCAGCCAGTGGCTCTACTAAAAGATAGTGGTGAGGGTATGTACATGTAATGGTGATGGCAGATAGTGGTGAGGGTAGGTAATGGAGATGGTGAGGGTAGGTAATGGTGAGGGTAGGTAATGGTGAGGGTAGATAATGGTGAGGGTAGGCAGAGGTGAGGGTAGGTAATGGTGAAGGTAGGTGATGGTGAGGGTAGAGAGGTGAGGGTAGGTAGATAGTGTTAATGGTAGGTAAAAGTGAGGGTAGGTAACAGTGACGGTAGGTAAAGATGAGGGTAAGTAAAGATGAGGGTAGGTAAAGGTGAGGGTAGGAAAGGGTGAGGGTAGGTAAAGATGAGGGTAGGAAAGGTGAGGGTAGGTAATGGTGAGTATAGGTAAAGATGAGGTGAGGGTAAGTAATGGAAAGGGTATGGAAAGGTGAGGAGGGTAGGTAAAGGTGAGGGTAGTTATTGGTGAGGATAGGTAGAGGTGAGAGTATGCTTAATTAACATGCATAATAAAGGGGGAACTCTGCTTCTGTTCTGGGGTCTTTAGCAAATGGACTTAAAACTTTCTTGGGGGGAGGGGGGATATGGTTTTGTTTTTCTTTACTGTTGCTTTATTGTACTATAATAATCCAGGATGGTTACCAAAGTGTATGGTCTTCTGATTAAATTGAGCAGAACATTGTAGATTTAGATGTGTGGTGTAGTACATTGTGTATATTATTATAATTATAAATAATAATAATAATAACCCTACACTGGCTTCAGTATCTAGCGTTGCACTGCAAAACCATCTTTGCTGCTTTCTGCGATCAAGTCCATCTCCCATTGAACTTTGAAGTAGGATATGGGCTAGGCAAATCCTGCCCTGACATTCTTGTTCAGGGCCGGGACAGAAGAAAACCTCCATTATGCCTGCAAGATGACCAAGCGTGTCAAGGCCTATACCAGGACAAAATGACAGAGACCCAGGAATTTGCATGGGGTGGCAGAGGGAGAAAGGATTCGAGCCATTTTTACTGGGGAGAAGGATATTCAGGAAGCTGTGCAGCATTTAGCACCTCAGAAGAATTGTATGAGTTCAGACTAATACCTTTTGGTCTGTGTAATGCCACATTTCAGCACCTCGTGGAGCAAGTGCTTGGTGACATGAAGTGGACTGACTGCCTAGTTTGTATCGACGACATAGTGATGGTTTCGTGATCACCTCCATCATCTGGTCAATGTGCTGACAAGGCTGAGGCAAGCAGGTCTCAAACTCCAACTAGCAAAATGCAAGTTTTTCCAGCAGCAGGTTTTTTTTTTTTTCGTCATGGTGGTGTTTCTCCTGACCCTAGCAAGACAGTTGTTGTAGCAGAGTGGCCAAATCCTACTAACAAGAAAGAAGTACAACAATTTCTTGGTCTGGCTAACTACTACAGGCACTTCATTAAGAACTTTGCATCAATTGCATAACCACTGCAGAGGTTGACTGAAAAGAACCTGAACTTTGAATGGACAGACACATGCCAGGATGCATTTAACAAGCTGAGAAAATGCTTGGTGACAGTGCAAATTCTTGCCTTTCCTGACTTCTTGAAGAAGTTCATACTCAACACCAATGCAAGTGACTGTGGGATTGAAGCGGTTCTTTCCCAGGTTCAGGATGTGGGCAGTAAGTCAGTCATCACAAATGCAAGTAGGTTTCTGAGTGGACAAGAACAACGTTACTGTGTTACATGTCGCAAATTGCTTGCAGTGGTTAACTTCATCCACCATTTTTGACATTATCTCTTAGGACAACCTTTCACCATTAGAACTGACCATGGTTCCTTACTATGGATATGGAACTCTAAGTAACCAGAAGGCCAACTCGCCCGCTGGTTGGAAAGACTTCAAGAATACAACTGTTCAGTAGTACAAAGACCGGTTGTACAGCACAGAAATGCGGATTCTCTC
>OX442429.1:6916658-7029503 GCA_949361645.1 Spongilla lacustris | reverse complement strand
TACACCTTCCCCTCCACCTCCTCTTCCTACAGCAACTGGCCCACTTTTCCCCAACTCTACATGAATGGAGACCTGGTGGGCGGGGCAGACATTGTCCTCCAGATGCACCAGAACGGGGCTCTGGTGGAAGAGCTGGAAAAGATTGGCCATCGCTCAGCTCTCCTGGACAAGGACAAACAGGACTCATGACCACACATGCATCGACATACACACAAATCACTTCACAAGTGCACACGTCGAAACTAGTCTTCTTTCCTGTCCTGTGTGCCTTTTGCCTCATTGTTGACGTATATCACCGTGGAGGTGTTCAGACTTGGATTATATACGGTGTAACTGAAGTCAAACCCGTGTGTAGCCGCCCCTGTTCAGGTAGAGAGGACTCGTGTGACCAGGTCAGGTACTGCTGCCCTTACCCCAGATGCCTTCCACGTTAGCTGCCACAAGGGCCCCTTGGAAGTTACAGTTGCAACCTTTAATGATCCTGTTCAGTGCGTCTGCAGCTGCAGCGTTCGGGTCCATACCAGCGGCCATGCTCTGCACAGCCTGGTAGCTGGTAGGGGGTGGGAAGGAGGTTTCAGACCACACCATATTGGGGGGGGGGGGGGGGGGGGAGACGGGACAGAGGTGACCTTGGCTTACGTTGGGAGGAACCTCATCATGATGTCACCATCGCCAGTAGCAGCTGCCCCTCCCACACCTTTCTGGACGTAACAGCCTGCACCAACAATGGGGGAATCCCCCACACGGCTACCATTGGAAAGGGAACAATTGAAGGTGAAGGATGGAGGAAATTAAGGGAAAGGTGGCTTCATTATGGAGTATGGAGGGTGCTAACCCTGGGATCTTGTGTGAGGCTCCATTTGTAGTGGTGCCACAGCCAATGTGGCCCTCAGCATCAACAACGACCATCCCTGCAGGTGTGAGGAAGTGGACTAGCTGACCCTTTGAGGGTAAAATATCGCTCTCGTTACCGATGGTGTCATGGTTGTAACGACTCAATGGAGGACGGGCACCTGACCTGCAGGAGTGATTCAGTGCAGCCATATTCACAGCCTCTTGGAGGTGGGGGGGGGGGGGGGGGGGGGGGGGGGTTTACCTTGAATCTGTGGCAGTACTACCGGGAATAGGGCTATACGGTCCACAACTCATGGAAGGGTTTGGAGTGACAGCCTGTTGCGGCAAAAATCATCAATGTTTTGCATGTATGTGTGTGTACTTCTATGAAACTTTGATTGCAGAGGTTGGCAAATAATACAAGTTATGAAGTTTCTTTTATATGTGCACTATACAGGATTAGCACACTTCTATCACACAACAGCTGTGGTACATTTCCTGCTAACAGGCCTGTGCTCCTCAATATGGGCTGTTTTAATGAAATGCAATCCACACACATTATATTGTGCAGTGATTTACCCATGAGGACTTGGCTCCTACTAGTACTACAATATATGCGTGTAACCATATGTGTACTGTTGTGCGTATCTGTGGTGCATGTGTGTGTGGGTGGGTGGGTGGGATCGACATGTACATGTATATGTGCTGTGCTGCTTATGTGCAAGTGTTTGCACATGCATGTGACCTGGGTGTGATCATGTTTGTGCATGAATGGGGTGTATATATGTGCTTGTACATGAGGGTGGGGCTGTGAGAGTGATTATCTCACCCCAGGGATTCTGTAGTTAGGTTGGCAGCCGCCAGATTTCCACTGTTCCCATAGCTCCCTGCCAACATGAAGAAAAAGTGTGTATGTGTGATATGTGTGTGTGTGGGGGGGTAATAATGTGCTGTTTCATTTCGATTGCAAACATGTGATGTAATGAGGTCTCACAGTGAGTGGTTTGTCTCCAAGGACTGACGCGAAAATCCCATCTGAATTGCAAAGTTTGTGGCTAAGAGCGCATTGGTACTATATAAATGCTTCAGGGTTTTCTGCGAAGAAGGACCTTACCGTCATCTCCCACAAGAAGCGTGTGTTCCGTTGTCTCCATGACCTTCCTTGCCACTGAGATAGCACTTCGCACGTCCTTCAGGCATCCAACGGACCCAACGTCATGACTCTCGCTAAAAAATGAATCGATTGACAGCTTGATATAAGATATCATAACTTGTACTCAACCTTACCCGTCCATGATCATGGCGTCGAGTGTTGTGTTGCCCAGCTCATCAGGACTGATGGAAACAGGTGCCCATTTAAATATAGTAGCCCGCGCTAAGGAAAGAAAGATATAGGCCTAAACGTACCTTCCTCCGTAGCCAACTGAGCCGTCGCACTGCTCTCTCTCGCAGGTAGAACAGCCGGTCTCGATGGCATCGATGTATGAGCCATTTGTTCGGAGCAGTGTCTCGACAGCTGCGAGCGGGTGTTATGCAATTAAGCAGATATTTATTTACATATATCTACCTGCCACATTAGCATCCAAAAAGCTCCACGTATTGAGTACGAGAGGAAGCTTGTCGTTACTATGCACAACGTTGCAGAGGGCACCAAGGACAAGCAGTGTTACGATGTCAGGCATGTTTATTAGACACGCCCCTTATGATTTAAATATCGACTTTTACCCTATGTTGCTGTAACATGATTAGGACCTGGGCCTTTTTCACTTTCGGGGGGTTCTTCACCGCATGCTACTCTAATGCCGTGCGGATGTATCCCTTAACAAGAAGTAAGTCAGTATTTACTTGTTGTTCGACTTTGCGCAGCTAAGTCGCACTTGTTATTCTAATTAAAGCATGTCTTTCCTTTTTTAGAACCCATGATGCACCTAGGTTTTACGGCAGTAGCATGCTATCTAGGATACCTAGCACATAGATACGAGGAGAATTCGGAAGAGAGAGTGAAGAAGTTACTAGAAAAGTATCCACGCGCACCGGTGCAGTGGGCAGCTATGGTCACTGAACCCAAAGGTGAGGTACTCTCTGCGCTAGTCTGGCCTACTTACACGTGATTTGCACGCGATTTTTAGGTGACGAGCAATTGTGAACAGTCGTACGGCCACGAAATAAGCACCTAAGTTCCTGTAACATTCACAGTGTGTTGTGTATATATGTATACTGGTATTGTTTGTGCAACACGCAACACAGAATAAGAGAAAACTGCAACACTTGCTGATGATAAACGCTACTTGCGACATTACACTCCCCTCACAGACAGCGAAGGAAACTAGCTTATTTCCCAACTGCTCTGATGGCCTAATGTATAATAACAAACTACATAACTGTGCAGCGCAGTGGTTCCATTTGCCATTGCATCCTGTTTAAAAAAAAAAAAAAGTAAGCCATTCACAAAATTGCGTTCAGCACATGTTGGTGGGAACCTCTGACCAGTGGCAGTATTGGGTCTTCCTTGATAATAATTACACACACACACCACACACACTCACACATGGTCTTGTTATGTAACCTCTACATGTACTAGCTAGTTGTTCACCAATGAGTGCAAAACAGCTATAAAATAATAAAAACTAGCTGACGAGTTACTAAAATGCCCATTCAAACCAAGAAACAATAGATCTACAATAAGTGGCTAACAACAATTTTGATTTTAAAGTGAGTTTTGGAAAAGGTGAATTCAGACCTTTCATGTGAGTGTGAGGACTTTGGTGTAGTTTGCATTTTCCTGTTTGAATACTTACTTTTATATAGATCTAACGATTGAAAACTGTTTGCATGCATTGGTCACAAGTACATGCGAATAACAGACATGTAATGGGTCGGTCAATTACACAGTGAAACACATACGTAAACTTGTATAGAGACTGTATAGAGACTGTATAGAGACTGTATAGAGACTGTATAGAGACTGTATAGAGACTGTATAGAGACTGTATAGAGACTGTATAGAGACTGTATAGAGACTGAAGAAATGTTTTTTAAAAACAACAATGTGTGCAGCTAGACTTGAGTGAGTGACCTTGCTTCGTCAACACTGCCTTCACCTCTATCACGTGCACTGGCTATAAAAAGGTTGATAGTTGCATCAATGTATGATGGATACCACGCCCCATTGCCCATGCTGTTTCAAGGGTTTAAAAGAACAAAATAAATAATCACCATTAGCAACAATTCTGCTGGTACACATTCGTTCCTTCTGCTTGCCTTGTTTCAACTGGTAGAAAGGCATACAAAGGTCGAGTCCCAAACACCTGCTGTAAGTTCTTCTTATACCCAAGTGAGTAAAGCTGCGTGTCCTTTTGACCTTGTACCATGGGTGCCTGAGAGGCCTCTGTTACCATGACAGCAAAAGAGCACGTTGGCCAAACAGATAAACAGAGGACTGCACATCATCACTGCATGCATGCATGCACCCATGCTTAGTAGCTTAATACGGATCACATGAAGTGCTGACCAATGAGTGGTCCAAGTGGTAACTAGTGCGTGCCGAAGGCACATAAGGGGCAGGAAGAAATTAGGGTTTTCATGCAAAGCGTGCTAGGCACCCAACTTTCCACCCGGTAAACAAATCTAGTGTCAAATTATACCTCAGGTGCCATCCAAACTATCTACATTGAAAAAACATGTCGAATTGCAAAAATTGATCGGCTTGTCCCCAGTCCACTTCTTTGCAGACTGGGTGTGGCTGCGCCTATGGCACCATACTGTGCGTGAGCAATACACAACAGCCTGGCCAACAAGTGGCTCTCACCACTACAACACACAAAACCTACCAAGTGTTGTCTTGTTGGTGATGATAAGATACATGTGGAAGCCAAACAGAGTGCTCGTAGAAAATCCAAACAGTAAGCACAAGAAGTAGCAGAATATGACCATGAATTTTTCAGTTGGATCAACCTCAATGGTCCCCATCTGTAAGGTGTGTTAACAACTTTCAATTTACAACAATGCACATGCCCCAGTCAGTCAATCGCATGCCCAGTCAGACAATCACATGCCCAGTCAGTCAGTCAGTCACAAGTGTTTAAACAATGGTATAGTATTATTCTATGCAAGTAAGGAGCAAAAAGAGAACATCCCTAGGGCCAACACGGCTGAGCACCCTTGGGTTTAGCTGCTCACCATGGCTCTGATCACATCATACAGCCCAGTAATGCAGAACCACAATGCCAGCAGAAAGGTATAGAAGAGGAAGAGTACAAAGTACTTGTAGTTCGAATAGCCAACACAGTTGTTAACCCTGTGTTGAAAGAGGTGAGAAGGATTGCAACGGGACACACTGCAGCAGATGTAGTAGTTACCAGGGACAGTGGTGGTCCATCTTAAGAATGCAACTGCAAAATTGGGGGGGGGGGGGGGGGGGGGGTTCAAGTTATTTACATCATGGAGCTCCCATGTCCCCGCTCACCGTTTACACATCGAACAGTGGTGGCAGCGGTCTGGTTTGATGTGTTCGCAGATGCTACAGTAACGGACCGTGCCGCTTACGGTGACAGTACGGACGGGCAGCGTTTTAGCAATCTCCTTGAGAACGGTTTGGCTGTCTTCCTTCATAAAAATAATAATAAAGCTAAATATATTTATTATGCGAGAGCAAGTGGTGAGCTCTTACAGCTTCCTCGAGCTGCTGTATCTGCTCACTGCTAAGTGCAAACTGGTGCATTTGTGCACATCAGGGTCATACGTGACATCGAAGAGCGTGCAGAAGCCTCACCTCGTCTGGAATATCTTTGTGTTCTGTAGCGATCGTGCGAACGTATGAAGCGATTTGAAGGAAGAGGAGGCAGTGCCCCACAACGAGGAAGAGAACTGCACAATATTGGTATAATTATAGAAAAGTATAGTCCACAAGGTGGAGATGCTATTCCTCACCATTAATGAGCGGATGAGGTTTTGGAAAATGACCTGCCGAGTGAAAAAATCATCAATTGACGCCCATGCAACGCTGTTGTTTCCGTACCTGAGATGTTCAACACGTACACATAGACGCAATAACCCCACAGTATGATCAGTAGAGCGAACAAAACAGGGATCCAGTATAGCATGCGAATAATAAACCAGCAAAGTGCCCCACCCGAGTGGCTGCATCGCAAAGCCATAATTGTATGGTGCACTCCTAATAGATTTTCGTTGGTGTGCTTTAACTGGAGTATGTACGTACTAGGATTTTGGTGGGAACATGGCGCTGAGAGAGTCACAGACAATGAAGATCAACAGAGAGAAGACGGGCTTCGGAAGGGGGAGAGGTTTTCCGTTAACATCAACCTTAGCTAAGATTGACGCCATAAAGAAAAGTGCTGAAAAGTACGTTGCTGTCAGTGATTCGGAGAGTGATGAAGAAGAAGAGACAGACACATTGATGAAGAACGCAATGAAGGGCTATTATAGAGACGTTGAGACAAGTGAGTCGATTACATGTCAACTGAGTATTGCCTTTTGACTCGCATTTGATATTGCACACTACGATTCAAGAGGAAGGTACCGTAGTAGCGCCTGCGCTGAAGGCGACGACCTCGTGCCTCGTCTGCCTATCCCTTGTGAGGAGGACCGAAGCTGTAAGTGGGCATATTCATATAATATTTGTTTTACCTCTCCTGCCCCTGCGCCATCCCATTGCATTCAACTTATGCTCCCTCCCACATTTCCTTCTCATTTCCTTCTTCTGTTTACTTACTCATTTTCACTTTTTATACACCCTCCTCCTCCTCTAGATATGGAGCTGTGAGCAGTGTTTCTGCCTGCTCCACCTCCAGTGCATCCAGCAGTGGGCCAGGGATGGTGTGAAGCAGACATCGGTCCTGTCAGAGGAGCTGTTCCCCCAGCAGGACGTGCTGTGGTCCTGCCCCAAGTGCCGCAGGGAGCACAAGCAGGCTGACATTCCTAAGGAGTACAGGTGCTTCTGTAAGAAAATGGTATGTCCCCTACGCACAGGGAAAAGTTATAAACGTCCAGCCTGGATTTTTAGGCTGGTTTTTAACAAAAACCCATCCTGGAATGGAGCAAATAGCGTAAAAACCATCCTGGGATTGAGCGTCCAGGGTGGGAATAGATGTGGTTCTACCCTGGTTCAGTCGAACAAAAACCATGTTGAGGTAATAATTATATTCATCCTTCAACATGGGTTTTGTTTGACACAACCATGGGTAGAACAACATGGATTATACACTATTCCCATCCTGGACGTTCAATCCCAGGATGGTTTTTACGCTATTAGGACGGTTTTTGTTAAAAACCAGCCAAAAAAAATCCAGGCTGGACGTTTATAACTTATTTCCCATGTACTGCTTTATTGTTAGGACTTGTACATGCTTTCTCTCCTGCATGCATGCATGTAGCTGGACCCTCCAGTAGACCCTTGGCTAATGGCACACTCCTGTGGCGATGTGTGTGATAAGCTTCTTCAGCCTATGTGTGGCCATCGCTGTGTCCTACTCTGTCATCCTGGTGAGTCTGTTGTTATATTTTTTCATTTTCTCTTGCCCTCTTCCCACCCTCTCTCACCTCCCTGCCTTTTCTCCTATGTATCCCTCCATTTATCCCCCCCCCCCCCCCCCCCCCCTTTCTCTTATCGTCTCCTTCACTCCCCTTCCCTCTCTTCTCCCTCCCTTTTGTCCATTCTCTTCAGGTGCCTGTCCACCTTGTCCCCAGACCACACAAGTTGCCTGCTATTGTGGGCAGGGTGCTCCTGTGTTGAGGAGGTGTGGCACTCGTGGCTGGTCATGTGGCGGTGTTTGTGGCAAGGGACTCACTTGTGGAAGGCACAGATGTGGTGCCTCCTGCCATACCGGTGAGGCATCTTGGTTGGTATCTTCATGTGGTGCTTGTTTGTAGGTCTGCATGTACCACATGTATGTACACACACACACACTCACAAACATAGTACAGTTTTTTTGTAACATTTACTTGAGGGTGTGTTCTTGCTTCGACATCTCTGGCTATTTTGTATGCTGTCGGCCATTTTTGTATATACAGACATGGAGTTCGGCCATTTTGTATATACAGACATGGAGTTCGGCCATTTTGTATATACAGACATGGAGGTCGGCCATTTTGTAAATACATATATGGAGGTTGGCCATTTTGTATATCTGTACAGATATGGAGGCACTGATGTGTTGTGTAGGCATGTACATAGTTCATCTGGGTATGAGAGGAAGGGGAAAAATGAGCTGGTGGTGACAGAGAGAGGGGAAGTGTTGACCACAGGACTGGTGGGCATTATTTGCAGCCTCATCTGTAATGGTCGTACCTCTATAGGAGAATGTGAGCCATGTGACAAGGTTGCAGAACAGAGCTGTGTGTGTGGAAGGTCTGTGGAACAGCGTCCCTGCAATTCTCCATCTTGGTACTGCACTAAGGTAAGAAGACAGGTTAATTTAGGTGAGGCAGAGACTCCATTAAACTCTTTCTATTTTTGTGCCATAACTTGCAGCCTTGTGGAAAGCCTCTGTCCTGTGGTTACCATGTCTGCGAGAAGGTTAGTTGTTACATTACTGGAGGAGGGGAGGGGTTAATGTTTCTTTATTAATATGGTCCATAATCTCTCTGTTGCTACTGCCTGTTTACCAGGTGTGTCATGCTGGACCTTGTGGGGTGTGTCCAAGGACGCTGCCAAGAAGCTGCCCCTGTGGGAAATTAGGTAGGTCCTGTTTTGTGACACTGTGAGTATCCTGGGTGAGTATCCTGGCAGAAACATTGTTTGGGTAATAATGGGCTTCAGGAGATATTCCCACATGCACATGTACGTCAATAAATTTGCCAATATGCGTGACCTACATGGGCTAATATCCAATGGACGTGTATGGCCCTGTACATTGGACATGTGTGGTTCTGTATATGTGCATGGCCCTGTACATTGGACATGTATGGCCCTGTACATTGGGCATGTATGGCCCTGTACATTGGACATGTACAGTGGAAATCGTGATACTTGTCGTTAAAATTTTTTGGGTGTGTTTTAATGTTAGCTTGATTTTTTAACATTAACTGTATGCAGTATTGAGAATCTGACAACACAGTGTTGTTGACCAAACATTTTTAAACAAGTACCGGAAATAAGTAAGTGTCACGTGACTAACACGTCTGTTTGTTTTTGTTTATAAGTGTCCCAGTCCAAAATACGGATTTGTAGCATATTTCTCAGCTCTGAGGCAGCAGATCAACACTAAAAGAGAAAAACAAACCTGCCAAACATTTGGCCGAGTCATATTTCAAACCCGGGAAATACTTTGTGTGTTTTCATGGGAGACACGTTTGTTTAGGTCGAAAAGCCTTTAACATGCTGCTTTGCACAGTGGGCATTATACGCGACAGTACATCGATTTGTATACCGAGGGATGGCTATTGAACCATAGACACCTATGTTTACAACGTAACAGTTAATTTTACCGTCAAAATTCTGCTTGCAAACGTTGAATCTTAAAAAACACGCCATTTTCGAGTGAATCTCATTACGTTATTGTAACAATTTCATAATATTAATTAAAGTTTCGATGGTGTGGCTGAAGACGGGAGCGGTTTCAATTGCGAAAACGGTTCTTCTAAGAACCAAACATCAACTAGCGAAAAAAAAGCGGCGAGCAAGTAAAGAGGCAAGTCATGTGCATGTGGGTACCTTTGAAGCGAAGAAAGGCTCCGAGGGGTAATCCCGAAGCTGCCGCTTCGAAGCGATAGTCGCGGTCAGCAAAGCAGGTTCCTCAAAAAGCAGGACGAATGCTACTATCGCAGAGAGTGCAGCCAAGGAATTGCAGTCCCTCGCTGTACACATGCCAAATGTGTCCCATAGTGATGCAAGAGCGTTTGCATTACGAATGTACTACATAGAGGTGTCCAACGAAATGTCTCCCATGCACTGATGCCCAAACAAATGTGAGTCACATGTTCCAGAACTATCGGACGCATTTGGTATGTGTACAACGAGGGACTTCAATTCTTTGGCTGCACTCTCTGCGATAGTAGCATACGTCCTTCTGCTCTTTGAGGAACTTGCTTCGCTGACCGACTACCGCTTCAAAGCGGTAGCTTCGGGATTACCCCTCCGAGCCTTCCTTCGCTTCAACGATGCCCAAGCATGATTTGCCTCTTTACTAGTTCGCCACTTTTGTACGCTGGTTGATGCTTGGTTCTCGTATTCGCCGTTCCCATCTTCAGCCATAATACAAAACCTTTAATTAATTGCCAATAACGTCATAATTGTAATGAGATTCACTCGAAAATGGCGTGTTTTCTAAGCTTCAAAGTTTGCAAGCAGAATTTTGACGGTAAAATTAACTGTTACGCTGTAAACATAGGTGTCTATGGTGCAATAACCATCCCTCGGTATAAAAATCGATGTACTGTCGTGTATAACGCCCACTGTGCAAAGCAGCATGCTAAACGCTTTTCGACCTAAACAAATGTGTCTCCCATGAAAACACACAAAGTATTTCCCGGGTTTGAAATATGACTCGGCCAAACGTTTGGCAGGTTTGTTTTTCTCTTATACACCAAATTTAGTGTTGATCTGCTGCCTCAGAGCTGAGAAATATGCTACAGATCAGTTTTTAGGACTGGGGACACTTATAAACAAAAACAAACAGACGTGTTAGTCACGTGACACTTACTTATTTCCGGTACTTGTTTACAAATGTTAGGTCAACAACACTGTGTTGTCAGATTTTCAATACTGCATACAGTTAATGTTAAAAAATCAAGCTAACATTAAAACACACCCAAAAAATTTTAACGACAAGTATCACGATTTCCACTGTATGGCCCTGTACATTGGACATGTATGGCCCTGTACATTGGACATGTATGGACCTGTACATTGGACATGTATGGCCCTGTACATTGGACATGTATGGCCCTGTACATTGGGCATGTATGGCCCTGTACGTTGGACATGTATGGCCCTGTACATTGGACATGTATGGCCCTGTACATTGGACATGTATGGCCCTGTACGTTGGGCATGTATGGCCCTGTACATTGGGCATGTATGGCCCTGTACATTGGACATGTACGGCCCTGTACGTTGGACATGTATGGCCCTGTACATTGGACATGTATGGCCCTGTACATTGGACATGTATGGCCCTGTACATTGGACATGTATGGCCCTGTACGTTGGGCATGTATGGCCCTGTACATTGGACATGTATGGCCCTGTACATTGGACATGTATGGCCCTGTACATTGGACATGTATGGCCCTGTACATTGGACATGTATGGCCCTGTACATTGGACATGTATGGCCCTGTACATTGGACATGTATGGCCCTGTACGTTGGGCATGTATGGCCCTGTACATTGGACATGTATGGCCCTGTACATTGGGCATGTATGGCCCTGTACATTGGACATGTATGGCCCTGTACATTGGACATGTATGGCCCTGTACATTGGACATGTATGGCCCTGTACATTGGACATGTATGGCCCTGTACATTGGATGTCTCTTCACCAATGCACCACAAGCGTTTCTCTTCTTTCTTTCCTTCTCCCTGCAAGACAGTAGTGTGTTTTGTAGGACCCTTCAGTATCAAAATTAATACTTGAGTTAATAATCACAATGGTCTTTATTAAGGGCAAGTAATAAAGTGTTCTGCCTTAAGGGTAAGAGTCCCCATGGCTTGCTGACAGGGGGGGTGTGTTAGCTTGGTACTTTTGTGGGAGACCATTTCGATTTTCCCCCCCTTTTAGTGCGCACTATTCCCTGTGTTGAAGAGGTGCCAGTCTGTGGTGACACTTGCAATAAGCCACTTGCCTGTGGGGAGCACCTGTGTATAAGATCCTGTCACCATGGTGAATGTGGGCAGGTACGTATGCCTGAGAGGGTCTGGGGAGGAGGGCATCTGTGATCAAAATCATGGCTTTATGGGTGATTTCAGTGCATGCAGACTGCCACAAAACAATGTCGGTGTCGAAAGAAGACCAAGTCTCTCCCCTGTCACACTGAGTACCTGTGTGACACCAAATGTACCAAGCTGAAGCAGTGTGGCATCCACCAGTGTCGGAGAAAGGTAATAGTAGTACAGTAATGCCAAACAATGACTATTGCCTCACCCTTACCTTGGGCTGTTGCCATGACTACAGTGCTGTGATGGTTCGTGTCCACCATGTGAGCAGGTATGCGGGAAGACGCTCGGCTGTAAGAAGCATAAGTGTGCAGCTCCTTGTCATCCAGGTTAGGGTGCAGCCATTAGCAGCAGCTCACAGCCCCACACCCCTTCTCTCCCCCCAAATCCCTCCTCTTGACTCCTCCATTTTCCATTTTGTTTGTTCAGGTCGCTGCTACCCATGTGTCCTCACTGTGGAGGTCACTTGTCGCTGTGGCACATCTGTTGCCATGGTACCATGTGGCAGTGAGCAGGCAACTAAACCTCCAAAGTGTAGAGAACTATGCCTGTATGTGAGGGTGGGAGAGAGGCCCGGGTTGGTAGTGAGGGGAGGTGTGGAAGTGAAGGGGAGATGTGGAAGGGTGGAGAGGTGTGGAAAGTTGGAGCGGTATGGGATAGGGTGGACAGCCTAGGAGGAAAAGGACTTGGCCTGCATTTGGGGAGGAGGGTTGTAAGCGAGCATCAGGTTCAGATGTTCCTGGGCCTGTTCCATAACTTGTGGGCTTCTCTGATTTGCACTGAAAACAATACATATACATGTACACTGGTCTGACTTTACTTCTCCAGGATACCCCCAACATGTTGCCACTCTGAGAAGAAGGTAGGTTAATGCTTTTATCCCTCCCTCCCTCCCTCCCTCCCTCCCTCCCTCCCTCCCTCCCTCCCTCCCTCCCTCCCTCCCTCCCTCCCTCCCTCCCTCCCTCCCTCCCTCCCTCCCTCCCTCCCTCCCTCCCTCCCTCCCTCCCTCCCTCCCTCCCTCCCTCCCTCCCTCCCTCCCTCCCTCCCTCCCTCCCTCCCTCCCTCCCCCTCCCCCCCCCTCCCCCTCCCTCCCTCCCTCCCTCCCTCCCTCCCTCCCTCCCTCCCTCCCTCCCTCCCTCCCTCCCTCCCTCCCTCCCTCCCTCCCTCCCTCCCTCCCTCCCTCCCTCCCTCCCTCCCTCCCTCCCTCCCTCCCTCCCTCCCTCCCTCCCTCCCTCCCTCCCTCCCTCCCTCCCTCGGTGGTGCTAAACCTCTCCATCTGCCCTTGCTGATGTGCACCACCCATCCACACATGCACACACACAGCCCCACCACTGTCACTTTGGTAACTGCCCTCCGTGTCAGCTGACCTGTGGTGTGGCCCTTCCCTGCGGTCACTCCTGCACCTCCGCTTGCCACACCGAACCTAAAGCTCTGGTAAACGCCACCCCTACCCTAGAGCTGTCATAACATACATTACATGGGCAGCACATGTCTCATACTAAACGCCACCCCTACCCTAGAGCTGTCATAACATACATTACATGGCAGCACATGTCTCATACTAAACGCCACCCCTACCCTAGAGCTGTCATAACATACATTACATGGGCAGCACATGTCTCATACATGACATACTTAATACTTGTGGGCAATAATGGGCATGCTTTCACACAATGCCTAGACATGCACACATGTGTCTCCCTGTTGTATGAATATGTGTGTGTGTGTGTGTGTGTGTGTGTGTGTGTGTGTGTGTGTGTGTGTGTGTGTGTGTGTGTGTGTGTTATGTGTGTGTCCATGTCATGTATGCGGTATGTCATGTGTGAACATCATGTGTAAATACATGTGTGTGTGAATGTGTGTGTGTGTGTGTGAACATGTTTACATGTACATGTTATGCACACACACACATTCATACATACATTGACATGGATGCCACACATATATACAGACACTGTAGAGATGTTTGTTTACTGCTGTCCCGCTCTTATGTTGGACGTGTAGGAACGGCTGCCTGGACTGGCTCCCTGGGTCAAGGGCACACCTACTGTGGTGATCCAGCCATGTCCACCCTGCCACACCATGGTGATCAAGTGAGTCACGATGAGTTCTTATGTACAACTTGACTCTCAACCACCCATCTTTAATTGGGCCTATCCCTCTCCTCCCCAGAGCCTGCAAAGGGGAGCACGAGGTGTGTGTTTGTGATGCCATCCACTGACTTTGTGAGATGTGCTTGCCCCTCCCCCTACAGACTAACCAGTTCCCTTGCAATGAAGTGAAGGAGTACACATGTGGGCGTGTCTGTGGACGAAAGCTTCCCTGTGGGAACCATGTCTGCAGCTTGGAATGCCACCAAGTGCATAGTGCATTTGACCTAGTGCAGGTGTGTGGTAGGTGAAGGGAGGTATTGGGAGGGTGTGGAGAAGGTGATGTGAGGGTGTGGAGGTCAATGTGAGGGTGTGGAGGGAGATGATGTGAGGGTGTGGAGGGAGGTGAGGTGGGGGTGTGGAGGGAGGTGATGTGAGGGTGTGGAGGGAGGTGATGTGCAGGTGTGGAGGGAGGTGATGTGAGGGTGTGGAGAGAGGTGATGTGAGGGTGTGAAGGAGGTGATTTGAGTGTGGATGTGGAGGGAGGTGATTTGAGAGTGTGGATGTGGAGGGAGGTGATGTGAGGGTGTGGAGGGAGGTGATGTGAGGGTGTGGAGGGAGGTGATGTGAGGGTGTGGAGGGAGGTGATGTGAGGGTGTGGAGGGAGGTGATGTGAGGGTGTGGAGGGAGGTAATGTGAGGGTGTGGAGGGAGGTGATGTGAGGGTGTGGAGGGAGGTGATGTGAGGGTGTGGAGGGAGGTGATGTGAGGGTGTGGAGGAAGGAGGTAATGTGCAAGTGTGGAGGGAGGTGATGTGAGGGTGTGGAGGGAGGTGATTTGAGAGTGTGGAGGGAAGGTGAACAGAGTTTCAGGTTGTGCCTGAATATTATTAGTCCACCATCTTCTGTTCAGGCTGGAGAGAACTGCCAGCAGTGTCAAGAGGGATGTGAGAGGCCCAGACCACCAGGGTGTACTCACCCATGTCTGCTTCCTTGCCACACAGGTATGTTGGTGTGTGGATGTGGGTAGGCACATGTACATGGGCGTGGTAAGTGTGGGTTCAGATCAGTCCCAAGGGAGGGGAGGGGGGGGGGGGGGGGGTAGAAGATTATAGAAGTATATTCACAACCCCCCCACCACCACTGCACTGTGTTTTTCTTTTTGCACCTGACTCTCAGGTGATTGTTCTCCATGTGATGCATTTGTGAAGATGAAATGTTATTGTGCAACAGTGAAAGTAGTGAAGTGCCGGTAGGGGAGCCAAGTAGCTGCTTGTACCACATCTGTTATCCAATTGGTCTGATTTTCTGTTTGTCCAAAACTCCAAATTTGGTGTTCAATTATGGCTGCCTAGAGATTGGATTTCTGCTGACGAAGTGAAAAGGATTGAGCTCCTGTCCTGCTCCAATCAGTGCACTCGCATTGTGGGTGTCGCCTTAAAAGAAGCTCAGGCACTCTTGATGTGTTGTGATGGTATCCTCTTTTTGTTAACAGCTGTCCTGTGGACATTGCTGCCCTCTTCTTTGTCACCCTGGCAACTGTCCATCTGCCTCCAGCTGCAAGAGGAAGGTCACGTTGCGGTGTCCATGCAAGAGGGTCAAGAAGGTATGTGGTCGTAAGGGGGTCAAGAAGGTATGTGGTCGTAAGGGGGTCAAGAAGGTATGTGGTTGTAAGGGGGTCAAGAAGGTATGTGGTTGTAAGGGGTATGTGGTATGTATATTAATTGAAGGTCATTGGCTATAAGTGGTCCTAGAGTGCTTGTCAATTTAGCTACGAATGATCTTTGTCCAAATGGAAGAATTTAATGCTCATTACATTATTGAAATGCTTCTTGTGCATTGGAAACTAGACTTTTTATTACAGAGGTATTTACAAGCTTACATTTGCACTGAATTTATAATTAGCATACATTTTGATGCAAGTGTTACATTTTTGTGTGCTCATCCTGGAAAGTGAAGGTTGCAGTTTAAGGCCTGAAGGGGTAGTGCTTGCATTGATTGTAGTTGGGGGAACAAAAGGTTGTTTTCTAGATTATGCAATGCAACTGAGGATCTGCATGATATTAGAATCCAAGAGGGCCCAGGGCTGCATCCTGAGCATGGCAAGGGCACAAGGGAATTCTAAATCACATGGATAACAACACCTATGCAGCAACGATGAAGGTATTCCCTAGAATACCACTATCTATTAGTAAGGTTCTACCAAGTCTAGACATTAGCAATTGATCAATTGGATTGGAGGATTTATTTATGCTGTTGTCTAAATATGTGTACCTGTATAGCTTCTGCTGTATTCTTTTTATTAACCACAGCAGTTATAATTTAATAAGCTTTGTGGCTTTTACATATCTACATGTACATGAAAACAGATTGTTGAAAAGTTTCTTAATATTAAAGTCACTTCTAGAAATAGATTTGAGCTTGTTATTTTTTAGCTTAATGTGTTTCAAGTATCCCATTATATATCAGTGGTTGTCCCCCCATTTGAAGGTGGTGAGGTGTTCTGAGAAGGAGCTATCCTCAAGCCAGCCACTTTGTGACGAGGAGTGTCTGAAGATACAGAGAGACAAGGAGGAGGTGTGTGTCGTTCAGGTGTAGTTCCATTGCTGCTATAAATGGGCGTATTACAGGCACTGCGCAAGGAGCAAGCTGAGAAGCAGCTCGCTGACGAGAGGCGTCTCCAGGCTGAACAGGAGGAAATATCCAGGCTTCTCAAACCCAAGGGAAGGCGCAGGAAGCCCAGGCCAGCATTGGAAGAGGAGGAACCTTCATTTTATCAGAAGCACAAGAAAACTTTATATGTCACAACCGGTGGGACCATGGTCACGCTGCTGGTTGCAGTGTTCATAATGTGGCTGTACAGTGTTCTGAATAGCTGACAAACTTTTTTTGAATAATTGTAAGTTTATTCTGAGTTTTGCAGTTCTGAAAGCGATGTACACAGTACAGGCATAGTGTGGCAGAATACAAAAAGAAGGTGTGAAGGGGGGGACAAAAAGATAAAACATCTGATTGCTCAAAGCTCTACTATTGCAAGGAGTCCATCAGGCTGCACCCATTGCCATTGGTGTATGAGTTGCCAAGTCCATATAGATACCCACAGTACTTCTCATCGTCAATTGCATCTTCGAAGTATTGCTGAAGTGAAAGCAAAATTAAAACAAAAACTAGAGAGAGGTGGGGCAGTTATTGTTAACTTACTTGTTTCATGCGAAAGAAGGCTGCACCCGTTAGGTAGCTGTCACTTCCAGCTTGATGTTGGGTTCCTATTCTTTCCAACTGTTGATTATAGGAAGTGTAAGTTTAACCCCCTGCTCCATCTACCAGGGTGACCTTGGTCCCCACCCTACCCACCTGTAGTGACTCTGCCACTTCTTGAAGGCCACCTTTAAGGTTTTTGCAACTCTTCATCAAATACTTCACGTCGTACACTCGTGGAAAATGTATTGACATGAGCTCAAAGAAGTCCCCTTCCTCATCTGGTAACTTCTGACTTGTAAGTAGTCTGACGAGGTACCCGAAATCATATGAACTGCAGGAGAGCGTACTAGCAGTTAGGATGATTCCCAGATGTTCTCCCACACTTGTACCAAGGCCTGAGTGCCTTTCTCCTCCTCCCCCCCCCCCCCCCCCCCCCCCCCCCCCCCCCCCCCCCCCCCCCCGATCTAACCCTACTGCAATGCACACCTTGCAAATGTGACCCATGTGATGTCATCACTCATGACAAGCCCTGACGATATGAGAAGCTCTGCAAAATGGTCAACTTCGATGCCCTCCTCTTCATGTCTCTTGAACTGGATCCCAGCCGATGTGAGCATATCAATGGAGTCCTGGGCGAACATGTCTTCCCTGAGCCAGGCATGTGTTGCATGTGAGGAAGGAGGTGGAGGAAGTGGTTGATTAGTGATGACTACAAATCACCACAGCTATGTGGCATAGCAGGTGGATAACTTTTGTACAGGAGGTGACATGAATGTGTGGTGTGTGATGTGCCCTCTGTTGTGTGTCTAAATGTATTGTTACAAAGCAGTGCTGCAAAAGCGTAAAATTGTCTGATGAGGTTGTGTGTGTGTATTACAATGTGGTGGAGAGGATATGTAGTACTCAGGCAACGAGCACAGATGTATGGTCTATTGTGGGCCACCACACAGTGTGGCATTGCAGAGTCACTGAATTGTGGAATTGTATTAATTAGAAGTGCCTTGGTAATTTTGAACTGCTTTAGGACCCATCACTCTAATAAGAGCACACAATAGACTGCACCCCACCTAATCTGTACCACACAAAGTGCACAGTTCAACTTAGTGGTGTAAACACGGTTTGCAAATGCTGCATCTGCAAATGGGCATCTATTGGAGTTAGGGAACTTTATCCATAAGGTATGCATCTTTGGTATCATAGAATGAGTGACCAATACATCACCTTTGTGATAGGGAGTTCCATCAACTGCATGTAACATTTTGTTTGCGAGTATGTGTGTCTGTTTTGTGTGTGTGCTTTGTGTGTGTACACCTACAGTTTATGTGTGTATGTGTGCAGTGAGTGTATGTAGTGTATGCGTGTATGTGTGCAGTGAGTGTATGTAGTGTGAGCAGTAAGTGGTGAGGGAGTAGATGTGAGTAGTGCGCAGTGCACATGAGGTTGTGTGATGAGCAGTTGTGCAATATCAATAAACAGGGCGATTGGTGGCATAATACCACTGCCTGGATGTAAAACATACAAACGCACAACAGCACATACCCTAGGTTGAACTTGAAATTGAACTGGAATGTACACAGTCCAGGTGCCTTGCTCCCAGTCTTGTCATAGAAGGTGATGCCCAATTGGATCAATTTGAGTAGATTACAGTTACACTTGAGTAGTTGGTACTGGTAGTCTGATGTTGTCTTGAATTCGCCGAGAGGTCTAGCCACTACTCCCGGGAACTCGGTGTCCTGTGGCACAAAAGTGTGACATACAGAATCTTTCCCCCCACCCCATCACTTGGTGCTCACCATGGCGATGTAAGGGTATTTAAATACTAGTTTTCGCATTCTGGCAAACTCCTCTTCTAAATTACTAGTCCACACTTCTACAAAGTCCTCTGGTGGATCTCCACCACCTCCCCCGCTGCTGTTGGATTGCATGGTGACAACCATGAAGAACAATCTGCATATGGCACCTGCGGAAGGAGGGCTTTAATTAGGCTCGTAACAGTTGCGCGTAGCGTCTAGCAAAGAACCCATCGGAACATTTCCAGAAACTGAACATAAGATCTGTAGAGGTGCCCCTGTAGAGCTTACCCTTCAAGCAAATCCTCTCGCAGCTTGTTCCAAGCTTTTCCACTACGCTACGCACGGGTGTACCTTTGTAACGTAGATATACCAGAGCAGTATCACTCCTCTCTTGGGGCAATTAGCGCGGCAGCAGCGATATTCTGATACACTTAGAAGTACGTAGAACGACAAACTGAACGTGGACACTGACCACACAATCACTCTAGCTTTTGCAGGATAAACAGTGTGACGTCACCCACGAGCATGCGCATTGTAAAAGTACAATAAATTACTACTAAGTACATAAAGGCGTGGCACGTAAATAACGGATGGCAGAGAATGATGACTTGGTCCGCGCCTCAGGAAGCGCTGTGCAATCTCACGAACGCTTCTGTTACAAGTTAAAACAAAGACTAAAGCATTCGAAGCAGCCAGAGGAAAAGCACGGTACGAACTGATTTAATAAATCTACATATAGAACTTATCTGTTATCAATATTCCCACGCGTCTCCTTTTCTACACACCCATCAGCTCTTACACAGGCAGTACATCTATTGGATGAGTTACGTTCCCTAAAGAGCAAAATTGAAGGAACGCATTTTAAAATTGCCCCCCTGGTGTTCGACGCCCGCACATTGACAGACCTCAAACACTTGATCCTTTCGCATACCCCGGCCAACCTGCAAGACTCCGCAAGG
The DNA here is from genome assembly GCA_949361645.1 of Spongilla lacustris. NCBI lineage: Eukaryota > Metazoa > Porifera > Demospongiae > Spongillida > Spongillidae > Spongilla > Spongilla lacustris. The sequence continues at coordinate 7,009,732 of OX442429.1, read as the reverse complement.
AAAAAAATTGCGGAGAAGGTTGAGCGGCTTTCCGAGGGTCAGGTGAAGCGTATCCTCTTCGCCTGCATCCTCACTTGTCCTTGGTTTGCGCACGCGCAAGCCGAAGCATCTTCGCAGTCGAGAAACAACATCCTTTACATCGTTTTCGTGTCGAGAAACGAGCAATTCTTTTCTCTCGCAGCTCCGCACGAACGCGAACTATGCGAGACCGTAGACGAGGTACGTAGGCCTCGCGGCGCGCACGGGTTGCAAACTCAAATAATGTATAAATTTTCTCCCGGTCCCTTGCTGAGCAGGAGTTCCTGTTTGCAGCAGAAATCAGGCACTTTTGCTGGCAGCTGCAGAAAGGCAATGTCCGCGCAATGGAGGCCTTCCGCAGCCCGCCCGAAGCCGTCATCACCTCCAGCGCGGAATGGCGGGACTTCGTGGCACTCATAGACCCGGTGTCGCTGATGCACAGAGCTTTTGTGGACCGATGTCTCGGACAGGCAATGGGAGGTCTGATGAAGAAGAAGAAGGACGCTGGCGGGAAGCTGGTCGTAAAGGGAGACGTTACTCCAACCAAGTTCTGCGACTCATTTCGGTATGTCTTACCTTCGTCCTCGTACCCACTTATTTTCACTGCATTACATAGGTTGCTAAGCTACGTAGCTTGTGCAAGGAGCAGGAAGCCCATATCCCCGTGGGTGCCATGTGATCAAATTGATGGAAGCATCCTCTGTGCCCTTACAGAGATGTTTGAGGTACCCCCCCCCCACCCCCCCACCCCTCCCTCCACTTAAAAAAAAAAGGCTCAGTAACTTGCATTCACCCAGGGGCATGGCCACAGAGATAAACTCTTTGAAGCCTTTTTGCTTCTCAATGACTCCTTGGAGAAGGAGCTTGCTATAGTTCCTAGGGACTTCTTGGAGTGGCCCAGTGAAATCAAGCGATGGCTAGCTGGCATCAGGTTGAACCACACAGAGCTCACAATCCCTCCAGGTACCCAGACTATTTAGTTGTAGAAAAGTATCATGCTTCTTTTTTTTTTAAAGGATACAAGTAACACACCCACAGACCATACCACTGTTTTGAAATGCTGAATTTACTTCCTACATGTGCAATTATTACACACAACTTTTTACTTACATGTACATTCCTACATGGTATAGATCAGAGTGATGACACTGGTCACATAGACCAGCGATACTGGTTTATGGGACCAGTGATACTGGTCATGGTTATGTGGTCTGATATGACCAATAGTATTGGTCATGTGACCAATGGTACTGGTCATATGACCAATGGTACTGGCCATATCTAGTCTGGGGACCAGATTACTGGCTTCAGCAGTCAGTCAGCTGGTCCCCAGACTAGGCCACATCGACCTATAGTACTGGCCGAATCAGGGTCATATGACTAATGAGCACATGTGAACAATGTTTTAATAGACAATCATTTCCCTTTCCTGCAGAGCCTTCAGATGCTGACCTAACAAAGCTGAGGGAAGTGCTGTCCCTCACGAGGCTGTCAGGTGTGCAGCCTCATCAGGTGGTGGTGGCGGCAGAGGCTGGTAGCCACATGTATGGCCTCTCCACACCCACCAGCGATGTGGATTACATTGTTGTGTACAAAGAGCCCACCGAGGTAGGAGATGGGGAAGAGAGGGCAGGAGGGGGAGAGAGGGTGGGAGGGGGAGAGAGGGGTTGTGGAGGGCACGCATAATCAAAGATTACATTGCTTGCTGTGTGCTGCACTGGTTGTCTAGTAACTTGTTTTGTACTCTTATCTCCTGTCAGTCGATCATATCATCGTGTGGTGCAGCCAAGGTTTGTGACACACATGCAACCTACCCCACATGTACCCCACATGTACCCCACATGTACCCCACATGTATCCGACATACACCCCACATGTACCCCCCAACCTCCATGTTAACATGACCTTTGATGGCCCCTTAGGAGTTCATGGACTCCAGGGGTCAGAAGGAGGAGGTGGAGGCAGCAGGCTATGAGGTCAGGCAGTTTTGTGAGATGCTTCTGAAGGGAGCTGTGAACATATTTGAGGTCAGAAGAAGGGGAAAAAACCAAAGTGTCCACTTGAATGGCAACCCCTCCTCCCCATTTACCCACCTCTCCTATCTCAATTCATCAGTTGGTCTTTGCAGATAGTGTAGCATATGCCAGTGAGCCCTGGAAGGTAGGCATGTGGGCCCATCAACACTGCTTAAATCCCTCCCCTCCCCTCCCCCCCTCTTCCTCAGAGGTTGGTGGAGAAGAAGGAGCTGTTTCTCTCCGAGCAGGTCATTCTTCAGTACCTGGGTTATGTGAAGACCCACCTGGGACTGATTGAAGGAGGAAAGCATACTGGAAAACCAAAGGAAAAGAAGCTGTTCTATCATGTGAGCACAGGAGGATACCGGGACAGTCTACCTGCATGCCTCTGCACACACATGTGGCATGTGTAAATACTACACACACATGCACACACTACCACAACACATAGGTGTTACACAAGTTGTTGAGTTTGGAGAACTTTGTCCAAGGGAAGGTACCAGTGATACATTGCTCAGCTGAACAGAGGGAGTACATATTGAAGATCCGCAAGGGCCCACTGGAGGTATGCATTGCAATAAAAGCCCCCCTACGAGGGGGGTACAAATATCACTACATGTAGAACCCCTACCAGAGGTCTAGATACCAGTAAAGATCCCTATTAGATAGCAAAGTGTTCCACATATGGTTTCATTAGCCTCTGACCTCACAGGGTGAGCTTTCCAGGGATGTCCTTCTCGCGGCTGTGCATAAGAGGTTGGATGCTGTGAAGATGTCTCTCAGCCAGAGGGATGAGAGGGTCAGAGAGTTTGGCGACTATCGCTACCTCCAGACATGGCTTCTCTCAGTGAGGGGTGTCCAGCAGGAACCACTTCTGCTAGCTGCCCCACCCCTCTGAGTAAAATCAAGGGTTAAATGAATTAGTTTCATCACCAGACAAAGAACACTAGAATATTTGAAATAACAAATCATAATAAATATTTATTTGTTCATCCTGTTGCATTGTGTATAGTAATAATGAAGTTTACAGATACAACCTTATTGATATTACATGTGAAGTAAAAAAAAAAACGCAAAGTTATGGTGAGGAACTACATGTATCACCCTCTTGGCCACCCCTTAAGAGGAGGGCCCGGACATTGGCTAGCACAAGAGTTATGTTCAGGCGGCCATACAGGTTAGTGACCACCTTGGACTAGAATACACATATTCATTAAATGCAACGCAATAAAAACATTTATATTTATACCGAAAAACCTATGTACTAAGAATTCATATTCTTAACTGTCATTACTTTATTAACATTGAGGGTTGGCCACCACAGAGCCAGGTGATGGCCTGGGATTTGGAGCAAGCTAAACATCATGTTCCAAATCCCCATATGTCTCCATTCTCTACTTGACAGGGGACAGTGCTCCAATAAAAATATTTCTAATCCTTTGTGCCATGCCAATGTGAGTGATGGCTAAGGTGGTCCAGTGAAGGGTTGGGGCAACAAATTGTGTGTATGCATGCAGCTAGCTGTTCAGGTGTATGATATGTGATGTATTACCCCCTTTGTAATGCCTCAGGTGAAGGCTATGTTTGGTATCAGGTTTTCCCCATATGGTACCTGCTCTAGATCTGGAAGCTATATGGCTTGTTTAAAATCAGAGTGGCTGAATGCGCTACACTTCAATCCTGTGGCTAGAGAGCAAAAAGGACAAATACCAGCACTGTATTATCCCAACCAACATTTCTACTGAGAATTATTAAAGCTCCAATGCCAAACTATTTCAATATTATAACCCTTGTGGTAAGACTATTTTCTATACATACAAAACATTGATTAACGTTCATATAGTGTGCGTGTGTAGCTGGCACTACATTTAACGGTCATATCAAGTTCATATATTCTTGAGTACCCTCATTCTAGCTGCTACAAGTTTAGACATAGACTTAAATGATCCAAATTTTTCAATCATTGCAACGATGTTGTCATAATCCAAATTGCAATTGAAATCCTTAGTTTCAGTAAACTGAAGTGGAATTTTTTTAAATGCCTCTAGCAACTCTAAAAGATTACTCTTCATTTCCGCCTTGGTAACGAGCAGGTCAGCAGAGAAGCTACATTGAAGACCTGCCTTCACAGCTTCAGTTGCCTCTGCCAGCCCATCTCTAGCTCTCTGAAGGGCTTCTGTCTGCAGAAGAACACGTGTAGCCTTGGACAGAGCGATCTCATTTCCTTCAACGATAAGGGCATCCTTGCGGCTCTTTAGAACATCAAATAACTTATCGAATGCATTAGTGATGGATGCATGTAATAATAATTGTTGACTTTCAATTTCATCTTTCAGGATCACTCCATTGTTGATGACCTTGTCTAGCTGATCAACAGCACTGAGGGCATCACCAAGGGTGTTCTGTAGGTCCAACTTCTCTTTACCAGTAAAGTCCGATAGAAGGCTAAAGTTGTGTCCAGCATGTGACCTGTCCAGGGTACATTCTGGACACACTGGGGCATGGCATGAGGTGCAGTAGAACTTAAGCTCTTGGCTATGATGTATCAAACAGCAGAAGGGAAGAGTGGCTAACCTCTTCTCCAGGCCACACATCTCCTCCTTGTGGGCCTCAGCTAGCTCAATGGTCTCATGGTCTTGGCTTTGTGGTACGTCTTTGTGGAAATCATGACAGCGTGAACATAAGAACTTCTGACAATAGCAACATATTGCAACGGCTGGTCCATACTTTCCCTTAATGCAGACATCACATTTGATGTCTGTGTTCTGCATTATCAGTGCTATGATCTTCGCTTTCTCTTTTGCAAAGAAAGCAACTGGAGTTTTAGGAATATCCATATCTGCCTGTAAGAAATCAAAACAAAACAGTAAGTAAACTGAAAAAAAAAAAACCAAAACAAAAAAACGAATTGAATTAGCTGTCACAGAGTGGCTTTTAAACAACTGTCACTTTCAGCAGGAACATACATTTTCATAGTGTTTATATGTAAAATCCTATAGTGAACATCGCATGCTATTGAGATTATTATTTGCCAGCAACTTCAGTTGTTACACAAGAAACCTAATGACTAACTAGAAAAGATGAGGTAGCTTACAAGGTTATCTTCCTTTTGGCCATTTCCATCTTCCTCCTCTTCTTCCTCCTCTTCTTCCTCCTCTTCTTCCTCCTCCTCTTCACCCTCCTCCTCCTCCCCCTCCTCTTCCTCCTCCTCCTCCTCTTCCTCCTCCTCCTCTTCTCCCTTGTCTTCTTTGCCTTGGGCTATCTCATCATCCTAAGTGAACAGGTTATTTTATCAGCTCATACAATAGATACATCAGGTATGTTCCCTTAACTCACTATGAAGGGATTGAGTATGTAACCCCAGGCTTTAAAAAACTTCAGCAAGAGTAGTTCAGCTCACAAAATGTTAATGTTCGATTCAAAGGAGCTTGCTATACCAGGAGTTTAAGTTTTAAACACATGCTCTAGCTAATTCCTTATAAAGGGGAAGTGGTGTAATTACATCAGTCAGAGCACACACACACACACACACACACACACACACACACACACACACACACACACACACACACACACACACACACACACACACACACACACACACACACACACACACACACACACACACACACACACACACACCACCCTCTGTGGGCAAGGTCAATGTCTACTGTGCATGTATGGAGCTGCATCATTTGAGGACCACCACATTTATTATAGTACTGAGACATGTAAGTTTGTAGTACCACTGAATGTGTCTCAGTACATGTAGTTCAGTACTACCTTGAGTGTGGTACTGTGGACATAAATCGAATTTTTCTCTCTGGCATGTATGGATAAATGAATACCATTTCCTCCTTTGCAGATATACAGTTAGGACAAATAACAGTGGCAGACTTACCGAATTTTCATTGCTCTCCTGATCCTTATCGTTAGGAGGTGGATTATAACTTCTTCTTAGTAATGTAGCTGTGGCCTGAGGTGGTAGCATTGGACCAGAACCCCTTGACACTGCAGCTGTGGCCTGAGGTGGTAGCATTGGACCAGGACCCCTTGACACTGCAGCTGTGGCCTGAGGTGGTAGCATTGGACCAGAACCCCTTGACACTGCAGCTGTGGCCTGAGGTGGTCAGAATACCTTGACACTGAACCTGAGGGTTTGGTGACTCTCACCTTCTGTCGTACAGCATCGCTGACACGCTTGTCACCCCAGCCTCCTGTGACTTTCTGGTAAAATAAGATCAAAAACAGCCTCATATATGCATGCAAAGATCACAATCAAGTCCGTCTCACATTCAGACAATTACCTGTACTGGAGGTGCTCTCGTATCACACTTCAAGGAGGCAGCTGGTAATCCAACATGAGCCACTTCACTGCGGGAACCATGTTTACGGCTTCCAGTATACATTATTACTTTGTAATGGCAGCTCTTTCCAACTAAACAACACTCACTCTGTAGATAAAATAAGAAAAAAAAATCAGAGGGGACAATTTGGGGCTGGGATGTACCTGAGTACTGTGCCTGAGTGCTGGGAGTGATGGGGATGTGCACCAGGTGACTAGACAATTATTCAAAGATGTGTGTGTGTGTGTGTGTGTGTGTGTGTGTGTGTGTGTGTGTGTGTGTGTGTGTGTGTGTGTGTGTGTGTGTGTGTGTGTGTGTGTGTGTGTGTGAGAGAGAGAGAGAGAGAGAGAGAGAGATCATATGTCACGCGTCGTCCCCGGGTACTAGTATTCAAAACATGAAAAAAAAAATACCTTGTACCAGCTGTCAGATACTGTCCCATATCATTTTAAATAGGTTACTAGTACCTTTATGTTTGCGAAACGTTTCTCCTCAGTCCTCACCGCTGTTTCATTCGAAAACATATAGTGTTTTCGATTATCAAACGAGTAAGTTATTAATGATTCTTGATTAAATACCCTGTACGTACGTACGTACGTACGTACGTACGTACGTACGTACGTACGTATTACGTTGCGATTCGGAAGCCATCGGTAATTCCTCAAGATAAAAGTGATTGCCCCTGTGGTATCGTCACAGCAACCATCATCAGTGCTGTGTGAGAGTTCAGCAGACGGCTTCTCGATCTTCCAACTATGTATTGGAGGGGATTCCCCATTGGAGCAGCACGCAGGTTCCACCTTACAGTGAGAATGACTCATGCAGGTTTTTCTGAAGGACTCTTGCAGTTTCTTCCTGACAGTGGAGAAGGACATATGCAGGTTTCTCCAGGTCCTAGTTTCTTAATCCATGATCCACCACCAATTGATTGTATGCACTGTACTCTTCACCAATTGAAGTAGAAATGAATCGACTGATTTTGAAGATAATGCTGAGACAGGTAGGTTCTGTGTATTAAATGTAGGCCCTTATGCTATTGTTATTATCCCTAAATAAATTATGCGCTTACAAAGCAGATTTCAGACCATATTCATCCAGGATTGATGTCATGGCATATCTTATCCTTCACAGCCTATTCCTATCCACGTGATTTATACCTGAGGTGCAGTTTCAATACACTTAGGCCATTCCAGCCCTCCCTTCCAAGTGTATCATTGATGGGGCATTGTAGATGTGCAATTGTATTGGCCTTGCTAAATGTTGCGTAAATAGGCACCACTGAAGATTGAGATGGCAAAGTTGTTCTGCAGCTTACTGTGAGAGAAATGAAATCAAGTTTGTTCATTGTATATATATTAAAAGGGGACTAAAATCTAACATATTATGTTAGATTTTAGTCCCCTCAGTATTGACAGTGTGGAGTGAATGATGAAGACACAAATTTGATGCAAGATTTCATGTCTGCAGTGGTATTTATTTTTGCACCGATGAATAAAAGCTGATGAATGCAACTTTATACAGTCTCATGTAGTGTAGTTAGTTGACTATTATTTGGGAACTAGTCTTATCATGTGCTACATCAGGGAATGAGTTCTCATGTTTGATATAAGGTGTTGCTGTTGGTTTGTGCCGATATAGAGTTATTACTACAATTGGCAATGAGGGATGGGTTGGCTCGTATTGGTTAAATAGGAGAGTTCAATGTGGACAACAAAGCAATGATGGGATTATTTTTGGCAGCAAACCAGGTAGAAGAGTGTGGATTGGGGTGTAGGATGTATCATCTCATGCAAAGCCTCTGTGCACCCGAGTGTCCCCGGGATACGTCTTTAGATGAGCTAGCAACAGCACTAAAGTAGCATTATGAACACAAGCATACTGTGCTAGCGGAGAGATCCTATTTTCATTGACAAAGTAAGTTGTCTTTGGAGTACGTGGGCTGCTAGCTAGTGGAGTACATGGGCTGCTAGCTAGTGGAGTACATGGGCTGCTAGCTAGTGGAGTACATGGGCTGCTAGCTAGTGGAGTACATGGGCTGCTAGCTAGCCAATGTACATGGGCTGCTAGCTAGCCATTGTAATGTTGGTGTGACTTTTCTACTGTATTTACTGTGAAAGGAAATCAGATTTGGGTTTCAGAGAGTGTGTGGAAGCAAGTGAAAGGTTCATCCAGTTGTGCTAAAGTGATATGGTACTGAGGACATACAAAAACCATCACTAAGTGCTATTTTATTTGGAGTACATCTCACTGACTCACTGACTCACTCACCCACTCACCCCTAATGTATAGTGTATATGGGTGCAGTGAAGAAATTTATTGCCTATCCAAAGTGAGACATGTCTCTGGTCTACGATCATTCCTTGGGTTGGTTCAGTTTTACAGGAAGTTCCTTCCTAACGTTAATCTTGCCACATTAACAGAACCGCTTCATCGTTTGACCAAGAAGGACACACCATGGATCTGGGGTACAGAGGAGCAAGCTGCCTTCTAGAAGCTCAAGGATCTACTCTACACAGACAACATTCTTGTCCACTTCGATCCAACTCTCCCGGTTGGGATCTCTTGTGATGCCTCTGAGGTGGGTTTAGGAGCTGTACTTTTTCATCGCTACCCAGATGGCAGTGAACACCAAATTGCCAATACCTTGAAGACCCTCACAAACATGCAGCGCCGATACAGCCAGATCCAGAAGGAAGCACTGGTTATCATATTCAAATATTACAGCCTTGAATATCTTACATTATTTTAGTAAGCCAGCTTAGCTGATATATCTAAATGTGTATGTACACTTGTTTTACTACAGTAAGCTGTGAACATAACACATGTGGTTGTGGTTGGCTGTGCTACTGTAGAGAGGACCATAAGAGTTTCGTATTTCTAAGTTTCATCCATGCTTTGCAGCAAGGGGCAGTCTTCAGCCACACAACATCACATCACATGTACAATGACATCATTCATGTGGGCAACACACACAAATCATTACCCAGGCAGGTTACATTAGAGCAGGGGCAGGTGGTAGCTATCAACAGCCACAACTGCCAGTCTCCAGACAGACCAGTGAATCTGGTGATTCTCATCTCTTCAAACAGTCAACAATATATAAAACTGGGTTTATCACATACTACTTAAAATTTTAATTGGGTCTGGGGGAGTCAGGCACTACAAAAAACAAATGATTTGTTAATTCAAACATAACCAGATGCTGCAAGCTTCTCCAGTTTGGCAGGTGTGACTGCAATTGATGCACCCCTTGCTTCTGGATAGGTCACCAATCCAGTGATAGCTTTGCCAACAGCCAAGCTGGATGTTGTCCCTTCAGTTACAGCATCCCATGGTGTGACAATAAAATCAATGCAAAACTGAAAGTGAAAAAGTGTTTTAAATGCAAGAAGTGAAAAGCAAAAAAGCAAAAAAGCAAATACAGCATTGTTGCATCACAATGCAATGGGATGGTAAGGGGAAAAAAAGTCAGTACAATAATGTCCATATATGGCAACAACAACAATGCCCATAGAAAGCTAAAGTTGTTGTTTTGCTAAAAATAACTGGTGCACAAGTTATTACAAGTTATCAGCTGTAAGCAAAAGCTGATGTTGATCGTCATTGGGACCAACTATGGCACACTTGCATGTGTGAGTTTGTGTGATGTGTGCGTGCATGTAAACACACCTCATTGATGCGAACAGGCTTGTTGCTGTACTCCGTCTGAACCACCATAATCATCTTTACCAAGGCACTTGCAAACATGGTGATGAATCCAGCATTTGGGACATAGTAGTTGGCCGCACCCCCTGCAGGGACCATAGCTACCATAGTCATTATATACTACCAATGGGCACACTGACCAGTGATGAAGGTGTAGGAGGAACCCTCCTTATCTGCAATCAGAGGCAGGAAAGTCTTGGCAGCCATGAAGTGTGGCTGCAGTCCATTCCTCTGCACCTGAACAGTTAAAAACGGTGTAATTATCTTCTCAATGCATATAATGTCTGGGGTAAGCCAACGCTGATGTATTTGGGAGGGGGGTGGGTGTGGGTGGGTGGTGGATGGGTGGGATGGATGCGTGAGTACCATTGAATTGACACCTCCTCCCACCCCCAATTACTTCAAGCCCCTATAAACATACAACTGAACCTTTCCCCACTTTCAATAAAGGTATTGCTCAATGCAGCACATAATTATATTTGCAATAAAAAAACCTTTTAAAACTTTTAAAATGTAGATTACATGCTAATGTAAGCAAGATAATGACTCCCGACAAAGCCTTAGTATGCTTAAAACTCAAACATTCTCTTTGAATTTCAACTTACTTAATTTAAAACGACTAAATCAAGATATAATGATCACTAATTTCAAGTTTTAATGTTAATAAATGATACTGATTAAGTAACTAATTTCATTTTGGAGTTATTAATTTTTGTGTACTTGACTTTGGAGAGTTTCTGAAATTTACATCAATACTTGAAGGTAATATTATTTTGAATACTACTTTAGCTAAATATTAGTTAATCAACAATTTACTGTTAATTTATAAAACGGTTATCCTTGATTGTGTAACACATAGAGAAAGTTGCACTTCGTTTTTGTATTAAAGATGCTTTATGTTCGAATCTTCAGAACGGTTAACACCGCTTTCAACTTGGTATTTTCACATAATACTACACCATTTCTCTATGTTAAAATACTTAAGGTCTTTCACTAACCCCATGTTATAATTGTGAGAATAGCAAGTTGATAGCGTTAACTAACACGTGCAGCATGTTTAGATATATATTAAAAACGAAGCATAATTTTCTCTGTCCCATACATGTATATATAATTATATTTATACCTGCACGTACAGTGATGAACTCTTCCAGTGACTGCTGGAGGATAGGTCCCTTCTGCCACCAGCCCCCTATGGATGCCACTACATCCGTGATATCTCCTGCCTTTTTCACGTTGTCCAGTAGAACGCTGGCAGCCTCGTCGGAATCTGAAAAACGTATTCATTAGGAACTGGGTCTGCGGCCGAGACTACTACCTAGTGTTCCGACAACTGGAGTGAACGTGCTTTCTGAAGGATTTCCCAGTCGAGTCTTGGCCTTGTCGGCTGATGCTGCATCTCTGAAGACGGCCACAATGCGATACGCTGTATGGGGGGAAGGCATCAGAGATGGCTGGAATAAGGTGCGTTGTCGTCACTCTCACCCTTCTCCAACAGTGCCCTAATTGCACCCTGACCCACGGTTCCAGAGCCGCCAAACACGAGGACTGTCTTCAGCTGAGACATGGTTTCTAATACTGATAACGCGTAGGCCTATTCGGAAATTTATATATATATTTTTGCTGAGTTGTATACGCGTGGTGTACGTACACTACGTCGCAAAAAAAAAAAAAAAGGTTATCGATTTCCGATTTTTGTGAGGTTCCTATACATCAAAACCGCGTATTCAAATCGCTCTCTTATATGGGCTATTACAATATTTAACCGTACACCCCTATGGATGACAATAAATGGTGTCCCGGGGGGTGGTCATTTAAATGCCTGTCCCGGGGGGCTAGAAGGTATAACAGAAGCTTGTCCAGGGTAGATGGAACAAAACACAAGCGTGTCCAGGGGGGTTGAATAAAATAGGAGCTTGTGCAGGGGGGCATTTATAAGTCTGTCCCGGGGGGGGGGGGGTATGTTTGCAATTATTGTCATCCATAGGGGTGTACGATTAAATAATGGAATAGCCCTATACAAAAAAGCCCCCAAAACCTCTGGGCCCCATGTAACATTACTCTGCACTGCCAGTACGATACATTTCCAACCCAATTCTGCACATTTGATGTCAGTCTCCATGGCCGTGGATAACTTTCAAAGTTTTGGGGGGGGGGGGGGGGGGGGGGGGGGCGCTATAATGACTGGGGGGTGGGTGCGGGGGAGCGCTGTACGCTCCACTAATGGGGTCAGTCCACATTTGTTGTTATCAAAAACTTATCACTGCATGATTAATTGCAGAACTTAGGGTAATAGCTGCATGTAGATGACATTATAGCAGATAGCCCACCCGGGAGAGTCTTGGGCTGGTTGGCTACATGTAAATTCATTGATTCAATGAAAGTAAGTAATTTATACACAATGATGTAATAATTTGTCTACATTTATTTCTGCCTCAATTGGGCCTGAATTGTAGTGATGGTGAGGAAAAAGTGATTTCTCAGGGGCAGCTCAGGGGAAATGTATTTCATATTTGGAATGCGCGGCCAATCCCACAAACCATGGATCCAGGGTTTGCACAGGACAATCCCGGGATTGTGCAAATCTATGCTTTGAGTGCATGCAACATATATGCATGTAGGTTAATACATATATGCATGTAGGTAAATAATCATACCGGCACGCAGTACGGTGTTTTAATTAATCTCTGCCACGTGAACTAACAACAAATGAATAGTTTAATATGTTATATAAGAAAACAATCTATTTTCCCCCCTGCATGTATGGTGTTTTATATCTACCGCATCCATCCCAATGGGGACCATTATAAAATGCTATGGCTTTATGTGCTGTAATATTGCATGTTCCTAGTGCCGTGCATGTGATCAAGCTGGTATTCTTTGCAGGCTTCAGTGACCCCTATGTTGAACTGATGCTCATGCCGGCCACATGCTTTGAAGCTAGCTACCAGCAAAGCAGCTAGAACACAAGAAAGAACCACAGCCCTCTTTTTAACCAAACATTGTCACTGTGAGCTGGTGTACGTTGTAGTGCTTAAGGCACGTATATATGCATAGGAGTCTTATTGATCGTCCTGTAACCCAGGCAACAAATCGATAAGTCACCAGTAAAGAAATTTGCCTGGTTTCCTGTCTCCATAGGGGAGGAGTGTAACATGTTTGTGATGGCCTCGTGTTGCCTATATCACCATACCTCACTTGCAAACACAGTCCTGCTCAGTGAAGCAAAGCTGCATTGTAACCATGACTCTGGGTAGTCTCGTTCCCAGACCAATATGATGCAATGTTTATCGCATAATGTATAAACAAGCTCCATATAGGGTCTGGGAACAAGCTAGATACTGGGTGTGTATAATTATGAGAAAATGGCTTGATAGGGAACAAGCTAGATACTGGATGTGTATAATTATGAGAAAATGGCTTGATAGGGATATTTACTGTGACATTCCTAGACATAGGTCCCAAAGCCCAATTCTTGTTCAACAACTTGAGGAACTCTTAGGGCTCTTGGGTAAGAGTGCTCACTTAGGAGGGAAAGCTTCTGGAGAGCCTTGGACTCGCTGATGTGAAACAGGGGGAGCATTGAAGCACTTTGGCTGCCTTGAGGGGCTGCCCCCAAAGAGGGGCTTATGACTAGGAGTTTATATGCCCTGCTGGGGACCAGACAGGCATGGTGCGGTCTGGGGACCAGACAGGCATGGTGTGGTCTGGGGACCAGACAGGCATGGTGTGGTCTGGGGACCAGACAGGCATGGTGTGGTCTGGGGACCAGACAGGCATGGTGTGGTCTGGGGACCAGACAGGCATGGTGCGGTCAGACATGAATTGGAGTTTTGGAATTCATCTGATTGTGTGGCCCAGTATAATGCTCAATGTATATGGGTTAGCCCCGCGGCAGTCAAGAATAGTATATACCGACGCTGGTTATGGGGGGTATACTGTGGAGCATGGACTGCATGTTGCCCAGGGTAGTTGGTTGCCAAAGGAAGCAGCCAAGAGCTCCACGTGGAGGGAGCTGGTGGCAGTTCTCAGGGTATTGGTGTCTATTGCACCCAAGTTGCAAAACATGTGAGTGCGGTGGTTTAGTGATAATCAGAATGTAGTGCGCATTCTAGAGGTGGGTAGTCGTCAGCCGCATTTGCAAGCAGAATTGTTGAAAATTATTGAGGTGTGCACGCAGCATAATATAAGAATGGAACCTGGCTGGGTAACCAGGGAGGGAGAACCAGCTAGCTGATTACTTCAGTAGGATTGTGTATCTGGATGACTGGCTGTTGGATATGGGTACATTTAGGTTTTTGGATTGTCTGTGGGGTCCACATACGGTGGACCGGTTTGCGGATAATTATAATGCTCATTTGACCAGATTTAATTCACGTTACGCATGCCCGGGAACGGAAGCAGTGGATGCATTACTGTGTGCGATGGTGTCCTCCTCCAGGGTTGGTTGTAAGGGTGATTAGACACGCAGAAGCATGTAGTGCTTGTGGAACCTTGGTAGCGCCATGTTGAAAGTCAGCACCTTTTTGGCCGCTGCTGTGTTTGGATGGTGTAACGTTTGCACCATTTATGGCAGATATGTGCGAGCTGTCATTGTAGCAAGGACTGTTTCACCCGGGCAGGTCAGGTGGGGTCCTGTTTGGCGGGAAATGCCCGAACACACCTGTATTAGTGTTAAGGTTGGGTTTTTGATGGAGCCTGAATAGTCATAGTTGTGGTGTCCTGTGGGAATGCAATTTGCGGCTAGAGACTTTAGGCATTCAAGAAAACGAGTCCTCTGTCTGCGGGGTGAGAGACAAGCTTGGGAGGGTTCTCCAACTATGCTTTGAGATATATGTACACAGGACCCGTCATTGTTCCCTGTTATCTCTGGACACCAGACTGATGTTAGGAGCAGTGGGTATTCATTCATGTAATATCCATGTGGTTAGAGTGTATATTTGAGAAGTGAAAGGCACAATACAAACTGTGTACAGACCCCTCGGATCCCAACGTAGTGTTTCAGGCCAACAACTAACTGGGGGAGCTCTCCCGAAATAAATCTTACGTTTTTTTAACTGCATGGTGTCCTACAGCTGCTCATTTTCCTTCCCGCACCATCTGTCTTGGGTGTTCTGGCTCCTGGCGGTTCCTTCCGTCGGATTTGCTCGTACTCATCGCCGAGGTACGCCCTGCCCCTGGTCTCCTCATCGTGCCGCTCGCGATCTTTTCCTTGTTGCACCTGCATGCTCTTCATCGCGCCATGCATTTCCCCTCATCGAACTCCCGTTCCCGCTGGACTCGATCTGCCGCCAACTGCTGGAGCAACCTCTGTACCTCCTCCATTGCACCGCTGGATATGTTGCAGTTATTCTAACGATAGGTGTCTCGCTCTCAATATCTCGATATATACCCTACCTGATCGCAATGTCATGCGACGATTAATCGCGCGGACTTGCTAGACAACAAACTAGCGACCCTCAAATCCCGCCGCTGCCACCATATGTCACGGCTCCCTATCCGCTCGCAGTACGTTAACTCCTGCAACAACCACAATATTGATTAACCGAGCTATTTCACACTTTAATAAGAACATAACATGCCCCCGCAGGGGTAAACAACATGATACAAGTGCAATGCATGAATCGAGTTCAAAGACCCTGAATAAGTTCCATGAGCTCAGTGGACATCAGCCTCCACAATGTGGCATCAACACGAAGGTGTTCTTGTGGCTGCAACTTTGTCTTGTTGACACATCCCATGCGACGGTATCTTTAACTGGAAGTTAGGTACGAAGCAGCTGCTCAAATCAGTAAGACACAAGTGAAATTGTCAACCAACCATTGGGCCAGCTGTAATGTTGTTTGGATTGTAGATTTGACGTTTGGGAACTTGATGTACTGGGTAAACAGTGATAAGGATGCTTGCCAAGAGACAATTAGTACCATCAGGTTCTGCTAGTATCAAGTACCACTGCCCTGAAAGTAGCTCCATCATAGTAACTACTACTACTTGAAACTTAAAATTCTCAGGCAATATTTAGAAGGGCTTTTATAATGATTTGTGTGGAGGAGAGGGAATGAGATGCTCTTTGTTTCCTATGTGTCCTTTTGGATCCCAACATGTGTGGTTTGCCTAAAGTGGCATGAACATGTGCCCCTTACTGTCATGAGTATCTTGTGAAGATTGGTTCTTAGCTGTGTTGATCCTTTATTTGGCATGTGAGTTTGCCCCAAACTTTAGTATTGTTTTAAATCAATGATCACCTCAAGGGCTTCATCAGTTGAAGCAGCTGTCTGAATAAAAGGAATCTTCATAATCAGTTGTGGATGAGACCTTTGATACTGTTCAATATGGTATCTGATAGTTCAATGCAACCGGAATGATGATTTGTGTAAACATCGGTGGTCAGATCTTGATTTCTTCTTCAGCAAGTAGAGGCTGGTAGGTACATGTAGGCTGGGATGAGGATGAAGTTTGTAGAGTTGAAATCAAAATCAAATCAGCTTGCCTTAACTCGGTCACCAAAACTAGCCAGCCTCTACTCAGCTGCCTCTACTCAGCCAGCTTCAACTATACTATGTGCCAATAAAACATTGACACAAGGCATTACGCTATGATGTGTTATGGTACAAATACGATTGTAACCGCAAATAATTACACTGCACTTCGTCTATGTATGTAAAGATGTCCTGTGTATGTAGAGGTGTCCTGTGTATGTAGCGGTATGTAGCGGTGTCCTGTGTATGTAGCGGTGTCCTGTGTATGTAGCGGTGTCCTGTGTATATGCTATGTCCTGTGTATGTCAGGGTGTCCTGTGTATGTAGAGGTGTCCTGTGTATGTAGAGGTGTCCTGTGTATGTCAGGGTGTCCTGTGTATGTTGAGGTGTCCTGTGTATGTAGAGGTGTCCTGTGTATGTAGAGGTGTCCTGTGTATGTAGAGGTGTCCTGTGTATGTAGAGGTGTCCTGTGTATGTAGAGGTGTCCTGTGTATGTAGAGGTGTCCTGTGTATGTAGAGGTGTCCTGTGTATGTAGAGGTGTCCTGTGTATGTAGAGGTGTCCTCTGTATGTAAAGGTGTCCTGTTTATGTAACGGTGTCTTGTGTATGTAGAGGTGTCCTGTGTATGTAACATTGTCCTCTGTACAGTGTCCACTGTGTGAACAGAGTCCTTTGCGTATGGTGTGTAATGTTATAACCAAAGAAATATGAATAAAGTGCAATTATTTGCGGTTACAATTGTGATTGTACTATACTATCATAGCGTGATGCCTTGTGTCTTTTTTATTGGCACATAATGTAATTGAAGCCTCAATGCAGTCCTCAGCCACCCTAAACACAGCCAGCCTCTATTCAGCCAGCCTCTATTCAGCTAGCCACCAATCTGTACTCAGTCAGATTCAAAATCTACCACCCTAACTCATCGTATCTGAATACTAGTGGGCCTCATCCCAACACTAGTGGGCCTGATCCCAACACTAGTGGGCCTAATCCCAATACTAGTGGGTAATACTAGTAGGATTCATCCCAACCTGCTTCCTCGCAGCGCAGTCTCTACTCTCACAGTCCTCAGGCAGTCACAACCACCAAGTCAGCCTCAACTGAATTCACCAGAGCCTAACTCAACACAGCCAGCCTCCACTCAGTCCCCAGTCAGCCACACCTCAACTCAGTCCTTAGTTAGCCTTCACTTAATGCTTAGTCAGCCTCAACTTAGTCCTGTCAGCATCAACTCAGTCCTTAGAATCAGTCAGTCAGTGTCAATTCAAGTCAGCCTCATCCCTGTCAGCCTCAACTAATCTAAACCAACAAAGCCAGCCTCAACTCCTACAACTATCAGCGTCTCAACTCATGACTCAGTCTGCTTCAACCCAACTAGCCTGCTTCATCACAGCCTACCTTAAAAACAGTCAGCCTGTACTCAGTTATTCAGCCTCAAACAAGTCAGCTTCAATGCTGTCAACACAGCCTGCAGAACCTCTCAACTCAGCCTGCAGAACCTCTCAACTCAGCCTGCAGAACCTCTCAACTCAGCCTGCAGAACCTCTCAACTCAGCCTGCAGAACCTCTCAACTCAGCCTGCAGAACCTCTCAACTCAGCCTGCAGAACCTCTCAACTCAGCCTGCAGAACCTCTCAACTCAGCCTGCAGAACCTCTCAACTCAGCCTGCAGAACCTCTCAACTCAGCCTGCAGAACCTCTCAACTCAGCCTGCAGAACCTCTCAACTCAGCCTGCAGAACCTCTCAACTCAGCCTGCAGAACCTCTCAACTCAGCCTGCAGAACCTCTCAACTCAGCCTGCAGAACCTCTCAACTCAGCCTGCAGAACCTCTCAACTCAGCCTGCAGAACCTCTCAACTCAGCCTGCAGAACCTCTCAACTCAGCCTGCAGAACCTCTCAACTCAGCCTGCAGAACCTCTCAACTCAGCCTGCAGAACCTCTCAACTCAGCCTGCAGAACCTCTCAACTCAGCCTGCAGAACCTCTCAACTCAGCCTGCAGAACCTCTCAACTCAGCCTGCAGAACCTCTCAACTCAGCCTGCAGAACCTCTCAACTCAGCCTGCAGAACCTCTCAACTCAGCCTGCAGAACCTCTCAACTCAGCCTGCAGAACCTCTCAACTCAGCCAGCCTGCAGAACCTCTCAACTAAATCAGCCTCACCTAGCGAGTCAAAACACATCTCAGCCCTTGATACTAGATGGTGGTAGCCAGTGGTCATGCCTCAGAGAACGTGCCCAAAATGTACTCAAGCTGAGTCCACAGGACGTCAGTGTCACTCGACCACTGCCATATTCAACAAGTTGTAGCCGTCAGCTCAGAGGTTGCCTTCAATGATGCTCTTGGATTTAACTACCATTCCTGCAGACCATGGAGTTGATTCCTCGATATTGTTAACGATTCCATTGCTCTCC
The DNA here is from genome assembly GCA_949361645.1 of Spongilla lacustris. Lineage (NCBI taxonomy): Eukaryota > Metazoa > Porifera > Demospongiae > Spongillida > Spongillidae > Spongilla > Spongilla lacustris. The sequence goes on along the minus strand of OX442429.1, from coordinate 6,990,755 downwards.
ATCTTATTCAGTGCTTCTCGCATTTTATCACAGAGGTGGCAGGAGAATTGATTGAAGAGTGCAGATTAAGGCACTGCATCTGCCTGCAGCTTAATTTCTTAAGACCGTTATTTACCAGTCCTGAAAACACTGCTAGAAACGTTTTCTGAAATGTATAGACTCTGCACAGGCTGTCAATCCCCTGAGTACAGAGGGCAGAGGGCCACCAACACTTGATATGAAAAGCGGGGCTGTGCTGTCAGCTTCTGCCCTGATGCAAAGTTTGTATAATAAGTGGAAAAGGCAAAACACTCCAGCATCCGAAGAGGGTAACAGACCAATTGCCCTGATCCCCCCTGGGCTGTACAATAGATGGGTGATGCTAGGCGAATTCAGTTGCCAACACATAATGTACCCCGTGCTTGGCAGAGAAAGTGAAGCTAAGGAGCTGAAAGAAAAAGTGGATTCTAGCGAATAGCCTTCACAGATAATGGTGAAAACGATGGAGATGTGCTTAGACTACATGGGTTGGAAGCATAGCCCAGTGGGCAAGGCAAGGTTTATTTCCACATTGGACCTTACACTAAAGGTTATTGGCAGATTAAAGTAATGTCATTTGGTCTTAGTGCAGCCCCGGCATTGTTCCAGAGATTAAAGGACCAGCTGCTGGTGCGGTTTATATGGCATGTTCATTTTCAGCAATCAAGAAAGTCTTCTTTGGCTTGACAAGTTAATACCAGAGATTATGCAACAGTTGTGGTTCCATTGACAGACCTGTGATGAGGTAAGCTGGGTTGAGGCAGACTGGTTGATTCGAGGTTAACTGATTAGAGGCTGCCAGAATGCAATGCACTGAGACTAACTTGTACAGTCGGAGTGATAGAAAATGGTGTTTTCAATGTAAAAAGAATATTCAGATTGTTGGTCTGAAGGAACATATTTGAAGAACAGAAGATGGTTTCCAGGCAAGTTATAAAGTGTTTTGAAGCAACAGGTTCAATTCGTCGGAACAAAGAAGTGAATTATTATCCAAAGTGATGTAAGTGGTAAAAGCTATTGCTGACCAGATGAAGGTGGCAACAAGAGATCAGCACTTTAGCTTAATTGTCTACTTCAATCTGAAGGACACTAGTTCTCAATATGAACCATCCTTGGCTGTCAGCAAGTGTGCTGTGGTAGAGCGTACTGCCAGATCTTTCAAAAGAATAGCGGTTGGAATGGGTGAGGGCAAACATTGGAGTGGCGTTGCATGTTGATGGACTTAGTGATGGTATCTGGTCGGACAAGAGCGCCATCCAATGCATCGCTGGTTTTGTTGCTACAAGCAAGGAAAACTGCCCAGGATGTGCTTTATATGTGTTTGAATATGAATTTCCAATTTAGAACCAAACATCCTGTGAAAGTTCACATCTGGGCATGCGCAGGGATAAGTATGTGTGGGCTCACAGAAAACTGCATATTTGAGGGAATCATAAAAGTTCCACTTCTATATAGTAGAACACTGCTACCTTTCATACAGGACACCTGCCCAGGTGGTTAGAGAGGTTTGTGCAGGACAATAACCATAAAAATACGTTCAGGGTAGCACAGCAGTTCCTGCAAGGTGACCATGTTAACTAGTGGAAAACACCAGCTGAGTCTCCTGGCTGCATGTAACCCAATAATCTATGGGGCGTGTTGAAGGAGTACTCTTGTTAAGAAGTTAAGCCCAGAACAAAGGATGAGCTTGTTCAGGGTATTCTGCAGTTCCGAAATACTGATGATGATTAAAATACATCAAACACCTGAGGAAGGGACCAAGAGTCATAGAATTGAATGGGGCGGGAACTGGCTATTGAACACAGCATTGCACATGTATGTTTATAGTAATTGTATATATATGCTGGGTGTGTCCAGAAACGAACACAACGCTTTTAAATTCCATATTGAAATTAATTAACTACTTGAAATATATATATTACCACTGTTAGGCAAATACTACCAATCCATACCACTGTTAGGCAAATACTACCTATCCAATGATATTTAATATATGGTTTACAAGCGGTTAAGTACACATGTAATTGTATCAAAACCTTCATAGATCAATATTTTCAAAACCCTCTATTATATCAAAATTATTCAAGATTAAGGTTAGAGATATCTGATAATGCAGTGGAATAACATAGATTTGCAGTTAAAATTCTGCTTCAATATTTTTAGAATTGAAGCTGTTGTTTATAACTAATTTAAATAAGCAAAGCTAATTAGTCCATTATTGAATAAGGTAAGTCCACTAATAAATAAAGAAGTTTGATTTGCTGTTTAACCAGTAAAGTCAATAGAATTTTCAAACTACCATTAATGTAATTCTGGAGTTAATAAACCTTGCAATTAAGCTATTTGATATTTCTTTTTGATTATTAAAGGCAATGAATTTTAATAACAGTGTCATTTAGATTATTAAATAATCCTAGTAAGGAATTATATTCCATTAAAAGCGTTGCATTCATTTGTGGAAACCTGGTATATTGCTAAAAATAACATATGGGATATGGAATGATACCTACATGTACATGACTTATGAATAGCACATACATACGGATACTTGCACACATAAATCCCCTTCACACATACCCTTTATTCCACCGTTTCCAGGACATTATTAGTACGCATCAGTAACACAAACCCTTCCTCCCTTAGAAAGGCATCAGTATGCACTAACCCCCTCCTCTCCATTGATAGGCACAAACCATGACATCAATAACACAAACCCCTCCTCTCCATTGATAGGCACAAACCACAACATCAATAACACAAACCCCTCCTCTCCTTTGAAAGGCATCAGTATGCATAAGTAGCACATAACCCCCCCCCCCCTCTTCTATGAAAGGTGTCAATATGCACATACCCCTTCTCCCCTTTGAAAGGCATCAATACGCACATACCCCTTCTCCCTTTGAAAGGCATTAGTACACACAAACTCCTCCTAACCTTTGATAAGTGTGCAGGTCCCCTAAGGAGTAGATCTTTTCCTTACATCCTTGTAAAAGATAGATTGTTTAGCAAGCTTTTGGGCAAGCGTGGCTGTCATATAAGCTTTTGTGTTGTGCCAAAAGTAATCTAACATATCTCTTTGTATAGCTGACGATGGGAGCTCTTTGTGCATACAATAACTCTGTGAAGAACTGGACTGTCCATGTGCTTGGCACACCAAAGTGCCTCAATGCTCTGGTTCATCACACCCATCAGACGTAGGACCAAGCAATGAAACGGCTGAACAGTAGAACCATGAGTGTGGACAGGAGTTTGACATAGATCCATTGTTGTGTAAAGGTGACTGGGTCAGTCCTTGAGGTTGACATTGCTGAACTGATAGGCTAACGAGGCAACTGGAGTACCTGTGGTCAATATGTCATAGACAATTTAAATAGGGTTGCATTATAGTCGGTGCACTGTTGAGTACCTGTGATGGTCAGCTTTTGGATGTCACCAAGGTAGTGCAGCCATTCCAGTTTGTCCACTTTTGAGTAGCTGCGGTTAATAAGACAATGACAATTAAACTAGGGTGGCATTATAGTCAGAACCTGTGGATGGTCAGCTATTAGATGTCACCACTTGAGGTAATGGAGCCATTCCAGTTTGTACAATGGACTCTTTGACCACCAAGTGAATATATGTGTGACATAAGCGCATTAACCGCGTTAACTGCCAAAAGGAAATATATATGCACACATATAGAAAACCAATCTGTGTTGTACAGTTATGCACCTCATGCTCCAAAAGCCTAAGTAAGCTATGACCAACAGCCGCAGGTGTGCAAGTAATGGAATCTCTAATCATCTTCAGCCGCTTAGAATATTTAAGCACCCGCTTATTACACTAAAACATGGGAGAGTGAAGCCTTTTATAAAGCCTGGACATTAGAAATAACCACTACTATGTTTCATACTATAACCAATGTACGCTTCAAATCCTTGCCCACCTGGCTCAGCCTTTATTGGGTGCTGTTAGCAACGATTTTTTTTTTTTTGGAAACAAGCACACCAAACATATGCTCTTCTATCATAGTTAATATCTTTAAGGGGGCTAACCACAACAATGGCGACGATTAAGCAATGGGTAGCCACAATAAAACATTGCTGGCAATAATCAATTAAGTATGTTGACCACATTGACGTGAAAAAAGGAGTCAGTGCACTGTTCAGTACCTGTGGGTGGTCAGCTCTTAGATGTCACCAAGGTAGTGCAGCCATTGCACTGTGTTGGCTGTTCAATACCTGTGGTTTAAGACATTGACAATTAAATTTTGTGGCATTGGAGTCAGTGCACTGTTCAGCACCTGTGTGCATGGTCAGTGTTCAGATGTGATCAAGGTTGGAGCCCTTGCAGTCTGTTCACATTTCAGCACCTGTGGCCAGTAAGACAACGACAATTAAAATACGGTGGCATAAGTGTCAGTTCAGTACCTGTGGGTGGTCAGCTCTTAGATGTCACCAAGGTACAATGTAGTGGAACCATTGCAGTCTGTCCATTGTTCAGTACCTGTGGTTTATAAGACAATGACAATCAAAATTTGGTGGCATAAGAGTCAGTGCACTGTTCAACGCCTGTGGCTGTAGTTGGTCAGGTAGTGGAGCCATTGCAGTCTGTCCACTGTTCAGTACCTATGGTCAGTAAGACATTGACAATTAAAACTCAATGGTATAAGGGTCAGTGCACTGTCCAGCACCTGTGTATGGCCAGCCTTTAGATGTGACCAAGGTTCGAGCCATTGTAGTCTGTTCAATGTTCAGCACCTGTGGTTAATAAGACAATGACAATTATCTCCTTGACTGCCTACATGTAGTGCATATATGTGTGATAAAAATTTACTGACGTTAACCGCCAAGAGGATATATATATATATATATATATATATATATATGCACACATATAGCAAACCAATCTGTGTCGCACGGTTATGCACTTCATGCACCAAAAGCCTAAGTGGCATAGAGCTATGACCAACCTAAGTGGCATAGAGCTATGACCAACCTAAGTGGCATAGAGCTATGACCAACCTAAGTGGCATAGAGCTATGACCAACCTAAGTGGCATAGAGCTATGACCAACCTAAGTGGCATAGAGCTATGACCAACCTAAGTGGCATAGAGCTATGACCAGCCTAAGTGGCATAGAGCTATGACCAGCCTAAGTGGCATAGAGCTATGACCAACAGCCTAAGTGGCATAGAGCTATGACCAACAGCCGCAGGTGTGCATGTAATGGAATCTCTATCACTTTCAGCCGCTTAGAATAAGCACCCGCTTATTACACTAAAACATGGGAGAGTGAAGCCTTTTAGAAAGCCTGGATGTTAAAAATAGCAACCAGGGATAGAACTATCATATTTTTACCATCTGTTTCATAGTATAACAGCTTCAAATCCCTGCCCACTTGGCTCCACCTATATCGGGTGCTGTTTGCAGCTGTTGTGTACACCAAGTGTATGAAACAAACACCATAAAATGCTCTTCTATCATATTTAAAATCTATAAGAGGGCCAACCACAAGACTCATCTACAAATGTGACCACTAAGCAATGGGTAACCACAATAAAAAACACTGCTGGCATATAATGAATTAACCATGTTAAGCACAGTGATGTACAAAGAGTTTTTAAAAAGGGTGGCATTTCAGTTAGTGCACTGTTCAGTACCTGTGGGTGGTCAGCTCTTAAATGTCACCAAGGTAGTGGAGCCATTGCAGTGTGTTCACTGTTCAGTACCTGCGGTTAATAAGACTATGACAATTAAAATTTGGTGGCATTTGAATCAGTGCACTGTCCAGTACCTGTGGTTTGTCAGACTTTGGATGTGATCAATCTATTGCAGTCTGTTCACTGTTCTACCTGTGGTGAGTAAGACATTGACAATTAAAATACAATGGCATTTCAGTTAGTGCACTGTTCTATGCCTGTAGTTGGTCCGCTTTTGGATGTCATCAAGGTAGTGGAGCCATTGCAGTGTGTTCACTGTTCAGTACCTGTGGTTAATAAGACTATGACAATCAAAATTTGGTGGCATAAGATGTTCAGTACCTGTGTATGGTCAGCCTTTGGATCCATGTGATCAAGGTAGGAGCCATTCCAGTCTGTTCACTAGACAATGACCATTAAAATAGGGTAACATTACAGTCAGTGCACTCATCAGTACTCACAGGTAAGCTTTTGGATGTAACCAAGGTAGTGGTGCCATTGCAGTCTGCTCAATGTTCAGTACCTGTGGTTAATAAGACTATGACAATGAACTGTTTGTGTGTGCAAAAAATTTACTCGCGTTAACCCCTAAGTGGTAATATATACCTGCCCACAAATGAACGCAAATCTTTAAAGTGAATATAATTCCTTACTGGGATTATCACTAAATGAATTAAACAAGGGTGGCATTACAGTCAGTGCCCTGTTCAGTACCTGTGGGTGGTCAGCTCTTAGATGTCACCAAGGTAGCGGAGCCATTGCAGTCTGTCCATTGTTCAGTACCCTGTGGTTAATAAGACATTGACAATGAAAATAGGGTGGCATAACTAATAAGAGTCAGGGCACTGTTCAGTACTGTGGTTGGTCAGCTGTTGAATGTCACCAAGGCAGTAGAGTCATTCCAGTCTGTGTACATGGGGTTAATAAGACCATTATGATTAAAATAGGGTGGCATTACATGTTCAGTACCTAGTACCTGTGAGTGATCAGCTTTTGGATGTCACCAAGGTAGTGGAGCCATTGCAGTCTGTCCACCGTTCAGTACCTGTGGTTTATTAAGACGATGAAAATTAAAATCATATAGTAGCGACAGTGCACTGTTCAGCGCCTGTAGTTGGTCAGCTCTTAGATGTCCATTCCAGTTTGTCCACTGTTCAGTACCTGTGGTCAACAAGAGATTGACAATTAAAATAGGGTGGCTTTACACTGTTCAGTACCTGTAGTTAGCCAGCTCTTGGATGTGACCAAGGTAGTGGAGCCATTACAGTCTGTTCACTGCGGTCAGTATGACATTGACAAATGTAATAGGTGGCACTCACTGTTCAGTACCCTGTGACTGCTGTCCAGTTCGCTATAGATATAAAAGCTATACACAGTTACGCAGACAAGGTGTGAAAGCGTAAACTGAGGAATTATTACAATACAGTTACCTGAAATTGATATATTAAACTCTTCTTCATCACTGCTGCCGTCTCTAGCACACCACATATCCATTTCTGGTACATTCAAATGTCTCTCCACTCAACAAAAATAATTCATCATTTCTGCATATGAGAATGGTTCTTCATATGACACACCATTGGCTGAAGTGTTGGGGACCACAACATTGTCCGTAAGTCCACTTCTGGTACCAACATAGGGAGGTTTGTGTGAACACACACGCACACACAGTCTTTACATGAGGCTGACTGAGTTGAAGTTGACTGTGTTAAGGTAGGCTGTATAGATGTAAAGTATTCATGCTGAGTTGAAGTTGACTGTGTTAAGGTAGGCTGTATAGATGTAAAAGTGAGCTGATTGATTTGAGGCTAGCTGCTGCTTTGAGGCTAGCTGCTGCTTTGAGGCTGGCTGTGTTAAGGTAGTGAGGCAAGTTGACGCTGATTGAGGACTGAATTGAGGCTGATTCTAATTATTGTGATGTGAAGGATTTTAAGAGTACCAATGATCCACAGATGGGTGGTATCTGGCCCAATAGCAGTTGGTTCCAAAAAGGGTATAGAAATCCTAGTCAACATGCATGTGTTGTTCTGTTCAGAGATGATGCCAAACCTGTCTCCCGGACTGACCAGCTGCTATTAACTCAAATAACTGGGTATACAGTGATAAGGAGCTTGCCATGAGTCCATCAGGTTTAAGAAAAGGTTAGTATCTAGTGCCACTGCCCTGGAAGTAGTTCATCAGCCAATTCCTGGTAACTCCTACTTGAACAAGCAAAGCACTTATTGACTTCTATGTATATGAAGGTGTGAAAGGTGCCTCCCGTGAAGAAGCCCTTCATTGATTCAAAAGCGATACTAAACTTTAGGGCTAACTCACACACCAAATTAAGGATCAACACAGCTGAGAACCAATCTGCTAATCGACAAAATGTTCATGACACTAGTTTGGGAAGAGACACTTTAGGCGAACCACACGATCATGGGGCACATCTTGTGAATGTGCTTGGAGTATGTTGGGATCCACAAGGAGACAAGCTGTTTTTCCTGTTGGCAGTGATGCAACATGCAAAGAGAAGCCTGATTTGCATCATCAGTAGATTCAATGGCCCATTGTGATTTCCAGCCACAGTGATCAAACCCAGTGGTTTAAAGTTTTACCCAGAACAGTGAAAGATATAAAATAGTGGGATAGTTTCTATTTCAATTTATCATGGAATTGATGCTGACAAAGATTTGGCTGAGGAGACAGACTGAGTAGAGGCTGGCTGTTGAGGCACATATAAGCTGGGATGAGGAAGGCTACGATGAAGCTCGTTGAGTTGAAATCAGCATCAAATCAGCTAGCCTTCACTTAAACTAGCCAGCCTTAACAAGCCAGCCTCTACTCAGCTGCCTCACGCAGCCAGCTTCAACTATACTATGCACCAATAAAACGTTGACACAAGGCATTACGCTATGATGTACTATGGTACAAATATGACTGTAACTGCAAATAAATTACATTGCACTTCATTCATATTTCGTTATGTATATCTCTGTGTATGTAACGGCGTCCTCTGCATATGTAATTGTGTCCTGTGTATGTAACCGTGTTCTGTGTATGTAGCAGTGTCTTGTGTATGTAGAAGTGTCCTGTGTATGTAACCGTGTCCTGTGTATGTAGCAGTGTCCTGTGTATGTAATGGTGTCCTCTGTATGTAGCGGTGTCCTGCGTATGTAAAGGTGTCCTGCGTATGTAAAGGTGTCCTGTGTATGTAACGGTGTCCTATGTATGTAATGGTGTCCTGTGTATATAGTGGTGTCCTGTGTATGTAGAGGTGTCCTGTGTATGTAATGGTGTCCTGTGTATGTAGCGGTGTCCTGTGTATGCAATGGTGTCCTGTGTATGTAACGGTGTCCTCTGTGTGTACAGATGTGTGAAGGGTGTCCTCTGCATAAGGTGTGTAATGTTTTAAGTAACGACATATGAATAAAGTGCAACGTAATTATTTGCGGTTACGATTGTGATTGTACCATAGTAATCATAGCGTAATGCCTTGTGTCAATGTTTTATTGGTGCATAGTGTAGTTGAAGCTGGCTGAGTGAGGCAGCTGAGTAGAGGCTGGCTGTGTTGAGACTGGCTTGTTGAGGTAGAGTTTATGCTTATTTGAACATAGTTGCTGTAAGCCGTGTGCTAGGTTATGAAGCTGTGTGGTGAAAGAGTCAGTGTGCTAGTTCACTGCCAATCAAAATCCAAGAATGAAGTGTTGAAAGTGTTTCACATGTGTGTTGGCAACAAGATAAATTGAACCTGAGGTAGGACAAAACCATTCCATCATCTGTATTGTGATATTGGTGCCTGATAAATGTCGATCAATTTGCAAATAGATACATTTCAACACACAGCTGCCTAGGTCCATCCCACAGTATGCTTGTCCTCATCTAGAAGCTGTAGATGCTTTTACATCCAACTAGTGCCATGAAAATAACTGATTTTACCCACCACCTTATCTGATAGTGAAGACTGATCCCCATGTAAGCTCCGTTACAACTCTAAAACTTTGCTGGTAGCCCTTAGTCTGCTATGGCCGTGTTTATGCATCCTTTCATTGGCTGCAGTCCTGGGCAAATGTGTTTCTACCTGGTGCTGGCACTAAGGATATCATTTTGAGTAGCAAACAGTATGACAAATTCTCAGCCATTTGGTTGACTGAGGTGATGCCAGCCCCTGTTTAGGCAAGTGGTTAGCCTAACAATGTCAGCCATAGGAAAGGTAGAATGTCAACCCCACCGTTGACTGATGAGGGGTACTTCAATAGGGTCCATCCAACTTGACAGCTGTAATACATAACTGACTGCCACAGGTTCCTATTCACCCTTCACTACTGTGGAGTACTCTGTACTTAGCCCAGTACTTTGTGGCAAGCTGCTGGCTGTGGTGTACAGTATAGCTAGCTGATACAATCAGCCAACTGGTGCCATGTAAAGCTTTTCCCACCCTGTGAATCTTCGTCACCATGTCGAGCTAAATATAGCAAGGGGCACAATTGTTCAACCTTGCTGGCAATCAACCTCCATCAAGCCTCTGCCAGTGATCAAATAAGTGCTGTGTTACAGATGGAGCATCTTGCAATAAGGACCATCTTACAGAATCAACCGCATTAATGAAATAACAAGAAAGCATCTTGGGAGTCAAACAAACCACTTTTTATAGAAGTGTGCTTAAAACTTAAGAGGCATTCACCCTTTTCTGTGCATGGACTTTGCCCAGAGGTTGGGTCCCCAATGCCCAGGCATCCATAAAATCAATGCGTTCTAAAGCAGAAAGCCAAGCATATTTGGATACTAGCAAAGGCTGGCCCAGGTCTGGCAGCAATAAAACACACTAATTATGATGTTGATGTGTAGCAGTCCTTGAATTGGTAGGCAAAAGTGCATATATCTAGATCTGATCATGAGCCATGAGTTAGGGACATCTCCTGGGCAAATACCATGAATGTGGAGTGTCATATTTCAATGCCAACTTGGAGCAATGAGTGTTGTGCACCCAGAAACAAAGCATCTCTGCCAGGTATAGGTAGAGCTTGAAGGATTAAGTGTCCACGTGGATCAGGACCCAGGTGTCTCTAGAGGGCTGCAGGTCAGAGATTGACCATAAGGGATGATCAGATGATTATGAGAAGGAACTAACGAAAACATGAGGCATTCACTCTTTTCACTGCAAAGGCTTCACCAACAAAAACTGGGTCTCATAACATGGACCCCACACCCCAACCATCTAACCTATGGACCCCACATCCTCACCATCCAATCCATCACACTCACCACCCATCCTTTCACACCCACACTGAACAGGGAAATCATGCTCACATGACCCGATAACTGGGGCACTAACGTGGAGCTTGACACTGCCTGTGGTAAACGTGTTTGGGTGTATGCGATGATCATTCATGACTCACCATCCTTATGTCAATGTACCCTAAGCCATTTTGATGGCAATGTACCCAAAGCCACCACAATGTATCCAAAGCCACCACAATGTACATATGTATCCTATGCCACCCTGACTATGTACCCTATGCCATCTTATTTCAAATGTACCCTCCTGATGAAAATCCACCCTGATGACAATGTACCCTAAGCCAGTCTGATGACAATGTACCCTAAGCCAGTCTGATGACAATGTACCCTAAGCCAGTCTGATGACAATGTACCCTAAGCCAGTCTGATGACAATGTACCCTAAGCCAGTCTGATGACAATGTACCCTAAGCCAGTCTGATGACAATGTACCCTAAGCCAGCCAGTGAATGCTCATTGCATGGCTACCACATGTACAGTGCATGCAGAGTTACCACACATACCTGGAAAGTGAATGGTGTCTGACCCTCCTCCTCATGCTGCCTCTTCAGGACACATTCTGCTCAGAGAAGTGGATCATTTGCTGTGGTCATGTGAGCAACCTGATGAAGGTAGCCATGGAAACCATCACATCCCTTCCCTTTGTATGCAATCAAGTGATCATGATGTTAAAATATGAACATCTGTCCATATCTATGACCCCACTTAAAATTACAATACTAATTACATGTACACTCACCTTCTGTTCATCTGTCATTTTCACACTCTATGAGGGGGGTGGTGTGGGTGGCTATGTCTCAGTTCTGATAGAAGTCAGGGTCCCCTATTCGCTTGATGCACTTGAACAGCAGATTGGACCATTCAATCAGCTGGGTGCTAGGGGGCACTTAGGAGAAGGGTGTGGCTTCGATGAATGCACACATATCCTGTTGCCTAGGTGATCTACTGCGCACGCTGTGGGGAAGGGAAGAGTGGCAGTTAGCAGAAATGCAATGAAATACCTAACTGCCAAACACAAACGCCAACAATACACATACAACCTCTAACCCATAAAAATCACCACCAATACACACCTTGTCATGGTCATGATGGTTAGATGACTCAAAACTCCACCAAAGAGCAGTGGTCCAATGAACAACTCAGCCAAGGGCATGTAGCTCCAGTCCTCAAGTTCCCTATATGTGACCCTCTCCCTGGGCATGGCCATTCAACCTGTTGTTAGCTGACCTCTCCTTATTCTGATCACCTCCTTTATCTCCCTATCCAGAGACATGCATCCACAGGGAAGGGGGAAGGGGGAGGAGGATGGAATATAATTCTCAGCAGGTATTTATGGTACTCATACATGCACTAACAGATGAATTACGGAGAAGCATGCAAGTAGTACAATACATGTACACAGTTTTGATTGTGAGTCAATGTATGTAATTACATGTATCCGATAATAGTGACCTCAAGAACATCTTATGATTTTAAAATTTAGATGAAGTAATGTATCCTCTGCAAATGACATGATGATGCATTGATTCTACATGTTCAACATATAACAACATGTTCATACCTGGGGACGGAGTTGCAAATACACCACTCAGTTGGTCCAGTAGCACACAGAGGCTGTTCAGCGAGACAGTGAAAGTCTGCTCATGTCAGAATAGCTCTGTGGTGATGGGGAAAAGCCAAATGTAGTCCATATGTACATGAATATGTGTACAACATGTGTGCATATGTGTGTATATGTACAGCATGTGTGTGTGTATACAAAGCAGTAGTCTAGCAAGGTGAGCCTGCTCCTTCTGTCCTATTCCAATGACATGTCATCACTGTGAACTTCGCCTCTGATACTAAATGGGAAGGTTGGGTGTGAATGTGTGAAAGAATGTAGGAGGGTTATAAGGAAGACATTTTAAAAGTGGGTGTGTACAGGTGATTGTGCAGAGGTGGGAAAGGTGAGGGTGCAAGGGTGAGTGTGCAGGGGTGAACACCAAAAGTCTTACATTGGAGCATAGGAGCCCATGAGGAGATGACAAGATTGGATCTTGCAGTCACTGTGGTGACAGCCGATGTGTCTCTTTCAATCTCCATGTCCCGCCCCAAGGTCCAGCTCTGTCGCGTGCAGTTGAAGGGTCCCTAGGTGATCTACGACTGTGAAGGGGGGGGGGGGGGGGGGGGGGGGAGAGAGAGGAATGAGTGGTGCCCAGTTTGTAGCACTGATATAACCTTTACCCATAACCATAACCACCACCACCAGTGGTCCAATCAACTACTCAGCCAAGGGCATGGAGACCAAAAACATTCATACATCCCCCCATGCATACACCTTCTCAGACGATTGTTTCATGAGTCTGAATGCTTCAGCTTCTCCATACATGTATGTGACTCTCACCACAGGGATTGGCCATTCAGCTGGTCGTTAGATGGTGATCACCACTGGAAGTGATAGGGGATGAGGATACAAATGGGGCAGATGATGGAACAGTACATGTAAAGCATGAATGTAGTACACTACACTGTTTTCATTGTGAGTCAGTGCATGTAATTATGTGGTGGTAGTGAAACTGATAATACATGTACCCTGGAGAATATTGTCTCACTCAAATCATCAAATTAGATGAAGTAATCTATCCTCTGCAAATGACATGATGTACATGTACATAAATTGATAACATGTAACAACATGTTCATACCTGGGACAGACTACGGAGTTGCAAACACTCCACTGAGTTGGTCCAGTAGCACACAGAGGCTGTTCAGCGAGACAGTGAAAGTCTGCTCATATCAGAATAGCTCTGTGGTGACAGGAGAAAAGCCACACTACTATCATTTCTACAAGTGTAGTCCATGTGTACATGTGTAGTCCATGTGTGCATATGTACAACTTGTGTGCATGTGTGCAAATGTGTACAACATGTGCGTATGTACATGTATGGGGCGGAGGCCCCAGAAGTAGTGACCGCGGGTACACGAGTAGAAGCGGGATCAAGCTGCTCGCCTAAACATTAAACGCTCAATCAGCCGATTTAGGAGTTAGCAAAGCTGCGAGGCCAAATGTAGAAAGACCACAGGACCACACATGACGGACCCCTTTCTCAAAGCAGCCAATACATTGGATTGTTTGGTTTGCTGTGCGTTCGCGGTGCCCTCACGATGTGGACTGTTACTTCACTGCAAGGGACATGGCTGTATCCAAAGACAGGCTCATGGTATTCATAACAAAGCCCAAGACTGACACGAGAGGCAAAGGCTGCAGAATCAGTGCGGGATAGAACCACAATATGTGTTACAATGTAGAGCTGGTCCACCCAGAAAAAAAGTAGCTTTGTATTGTATCGTTTTATTTCACCATACAGTATCAAATATCTATGATTGCACCCCCATGAATCCCACTTGAATGTGGAAACCAAGCGCAAAAGGCACTTGTTTTTGCTTTATATTCATCCGCGATGTAGAAACGTGCACCGCCATGTACAAAAGTGCAACGTTTTGAAGGCTGAAAACAAAGATTTAAGTTATTACGAAAATGTCATTACTACACATTGCACCAAGCAGGTACACAACCTCACCAATACATTGTATCTGTAAAGGCTCTGCACCTAGTCCTTCCTCCTCCTCCCTTCTATAATTCTACACCCACGCGCCTTAATCAACTGTGCCTGCTGACAATGTACCCTAAGCCATCCTGATGATACTGTACCCTATTTTAATGGCAATGTACCCTAAGCCAGAACTTTTGAAGATCTACCCTAAGTCATGTAACTTAAACCAGCCAGTGAATGATGCCACATGTACACTTAGTTACCACTGTGCAACCACCTGCAGATGAGGAACTGGAACTGCCTGCAGCCACTGTGCTACCACCTGCAGATGAGGAACTGGAACTGCCTGCAGCCACTGTGCTACCACCTGCAGATGAGGAACTGGAACTGCCTGCAGCCACTGTGCTACCACCTGCAGATGAGGAACTGGAACTGCCTCCAGCTACTATGCTGCCACCTGCAGATGAGGAACTGGAACTGCCTCCAGCTACTGTGCTACCACCTGCAGATGAGGAACTGGAACTGCCTCCAGCTACTATGCTACCACCTGCAGATGAGGAACTGGAACTGCCTCCAGCTACTGTGCTACCACCTGCAGATGAGGAACTGGAACTGCCTCCAGCTACTATGCTACTACCTGCAGATGAGGAACTGGAACTGCCTGCAGCTACTGTGCTACCACCTGCAGATGAGGAACTGGAACTGCCTCCAGCTACTATGCTACCACCTGCAGATGAGGAACTGGAACTGCCTCCAGCTACTGTGCTACCACCTGCAGATGAGGAACTGGAACTGCCTCCAGCTACTATGCTACTACCTGCAGATGAGGAACTGGAACTGCCTGCAGCTACTGTGCTACCACCTGCAGATGAGGAACTGGAACTGCCTGCAGCCACTGTGCTACCACCTGCAGATGAGGAACTGGAACTGCCTGCAGCCACTGTGCTACCACCTGCAGATGAGGAACTGGAACTGCCTCCAGCTACTATGCTGCCACCTGCAGATGAGGAACTGGAACTGCCTCCAGCTACTGTGCTACCACCTGCAGATGAGGAACTGGAACTGCCTGCAGCTACTGTGCTACCACCTGCAGATGAGGAACTGGAACTGCCTCCAGCTACTATGCTACCACCTGCAGATGAGGAACTGGAACTGCCTCCAGCTACTATGCTACCACCTGCAGATGAGGAACTGGAACTGCCTCCAGCTACTGTGCTACCACCTGCAGATGAGGAACTGGAACTGCCTCCAGCTACTATGCTACTACCTGCAGATGAGGAACTGGAACTGCCTGCAGCTACTGTGCTACCACCTGCAGATGAGGAACTGGAACTGCCTCCAGCTACTATGCTACCACCTGCAGATGAGGAACTGGAACTGCCTCCAGCTACTATGCTACCACCTGCAGATGAGGAACTGGAACTGCCTCCAGCTACTATGCTACCACCTGCAGATGAGGAACTGGAACTGCCTCCAGCTACTGTGCTACCACCTGCAGATGAGGAACTGGAACTGCCTCCAGCTACTATGCTACTACCTGCAGATGAGGAACTGGAACTGCCTGCAGCTACTGTGCTACCACCTGCAGATGAGGAACTGGAACTGCCTGCAGCTACTGTGCTACCACCTGCAGATGAGGAACTGGAACTGCCTGCAGCCACTGTGCTACCACCTGCAGATGAGGAACTGGAACTGCCTGCAGCCACTGTGCTACCACCTGCAGATGAGGAACTGGAACTGCCTCCAGCTACTATGCTGCCACCTGCAGATGAGGAACTGGAACTGCCTCCAGCTACTGTGCTACCACCTGCAGATGAGGAACTGGAACTGCCTCCAGCTACTATGCTACCACCTGCAGATGAGGAACTGGAACTGCCTCCAGCTACTATGCTACCACCTGCAGATGAGGAACTGGAACTGCCTCCAGCTACTGTGCTACCACCTGCAGATGAGGAACTGGAACTGCCTCCAGCTACTATGCTACTACCTGCAGATGAGGAACTGGAACTGCCTCCAGCTACTATGCTACCACCTGCAGATGAGGAACTGGAACTGCCTGCAGCTACTGTGCTACCACCTGCAGATGAGGAACTGGAACTGCCTCCAGCTACTATGCTACCACCTGCAGATGAGGAACTGGAACTGCCTGCAGCTATTGTGCTACCACCTGCAGATGAGGAACTGGAACTGCCTCCAGCTACTATGCTACCACCTGCAGATGAGGAACTTAGTTCGCTTTGAGTTTTTTTCGATGCTTGTATCTCCTGTGTCCCATATTCTTGAATTTGCTCTCCTTACAGATTTTTGTAGTGGTTTCTATCTTGAAAGTAAGCTTCCTACTCTTTCCTCAACTTTATACCTGACTTTGATGGTAACCGCGGCGAACGGAAAGGAAACAAAGCCAAAACATTTTTCAAAAAGATTGAGCGACTAAAATGGATAGCGCTGTATAGATGAAAGCCTACAGAAGCTAAACATCATCAATACCGTTCGAATTGATTGATGTTGATATGAGCGGTGTGAAGTCATCCTTAATTCAGGATTTCCATCCTGAATTAAGGATCAAAATAGATTAAAGGTTAATGCACTCATAGTTAGTATGTCTTTTTTTTAACAAGCTCTAAACAGTGATAAAATCAGGGATTTAAAAAAATTCTCTGTGGCCAGGATGTGCTGTGGTGGCCATGATTGGATGCTGAACTGGACATGAAGGTGAAATCCAGTGAGGTTTGCCTAGAGAATAGCAAGCCTCCTCCCAAATCTCCTTTGCACCTATGGGTAATGGCTCTCAAAAACCTTGGTCTGGCATTCATGTTGAGTTTTGCGGTCTAGGAAAAATTCTCTCTTAATGTTTTCAGGACATGGACTCCCAGAGGTATTAGTGTTAGATAGCGGCATCACCTCCACCAGTTCCAGACCTTCATTCAATGTAAAGAGGTTGTGTACATTAGAAGTGCTCCAGCCACAAAAAGGATTAGCAGAAAGAGCAGTGGAAACTACGCAAAATGAATATATCTAATAGATGTGCTTCCCCCAGTGGCTGCTCCAGAAGATGTCCCAGCTCATCCCTGATGCTCAACTTGTCCTCAGAGATTATAGCTTTTGAGGGGAGAAATGTGGTAATTGAATACAATTTGGCTGTAAGAATGGAAATATGTTGAACATCATGCATGTGAGCTTACAGACCTTTGTAAGCGCTAGTGTTAGCGATTCTGAGCTTGTATTGCTCGTCACCCAGAGCCCCTTTTCCCTCCCAGGCTGCAGGACTTAGTCGTGTCACTGCAGTGTATCAGCAATTATGTGTGGTTGTTGTGTTAATATTATTTCCGCTTCCAGCTACATTGGATTGGGGTGATCAGAAACTTCATTGAATGAGGTGTTGAAATTGGTTCACATGTGTGCTGGTAAATAGATCAAGCATACTGTTTTTTGTTGTGTACAAGTGTACAGAAAGCATCCAACGGTAACCATGAATGGAAAGAACAAAGATCAAGGACCATGCTCTTGCTGTGGTGATTGATGTGGTAAAAGAATGTGTGTTGTGATGAAGAGTGGAGACATCTCTCCTATACAACCAGCTATCACTGCTCTCTGCTCATGCTCCATAGGCTGATCCACAGCTAAAGAAGGACCCAACTTAAATGGCAGTCTAAGACAATGGGGCAGATTAGAAACAGCATCTTCCAGAGATATACATTGCTGGATTGGGGTGCAAACTCAGGCTGTGGAGGTAGCATGAATTTAAGCCTGTCCACATCATGATATCCGGATTTGAGAAGTTTGGTAGTGAAGGCCTACACCTTAGCTGGTAGAGCCATTGTGGGATTAGCTGCATCTGGGGTGTATGTGTCACAATGGAAAGTGTACAGACCCCTCGGATCCCAAAATACATGTAGGGTTCCAGGTCGAAGCCAACCAACTTGTCAAAGTGCAGTGGCTACTACCACATGGACTGGTACATGTACGCAGAGGGAAAGTACCAGTGAGACTACTGAACCCATCAACGGAGCTCATTAATTCACAAAGGGACCCAGATTGCCACAATGGAACAGGTTCAGCCAGCAGAAATGGCTACGGCAGCAAACAAACAGTCAAATTTGAGGGATGGGGAGAAAATTTCATTTCTCTTGCTCTGTCAAGAGTATAAAGATGTCTTTGCTGTTAACAAGGATGACCTAGGCCGGACTGACAGACTGCGGCATTCTATCTCCACAGGAAATTCCAATCCTATTTGTCAACCACTTTGACGTATTCCTACTGTTAGGTGTGCGAAGACAAGGAAGATGCTTCAAGACATGCTTGATAAAGCCATCATCCAGCCATCTGTTAGTCCTTGGGCATCTCCGGTGGTACTGGTCCCTAAAAAAGATGGCACACTTTGATTTTGCGTCAATTACCAGCAGCTGAACTCCATCACCTCTAAAGACGCGTATCCTCTCCCACATATAGACAAAACATTGGACACCCTTGCTGGGTCAGTGTGGCTCACCACATTGGATCTGATCAGCGGATATTGGCAGGTGGAAGTCAAGCTAGAAGATCGCGAAAAAAAGAAGCTTTCTGTACAAAAGATGGTTTCTTTGAGTTTAAAGTTATGCCCTTTGGCCTCTGTAACGCACCAGCTATCTTCAAGCGTCTTATGGATCTCGTTCTAGCAGGCATGCAGTGGTCACAGATGACAGTGTTTGGTCTATTTGGACGACATCATCATACCCGGTCGCAGTGTGGAAGAACACCTCAGGAATGTTGCCAGTGTAACTACAATGGCTTCGAGCTGCTGGGTTAAAGCTTTAGCAGGCCAAGTGCTCGTTTTTTCAAAAACAGGTGAAATACCTGGGACATGTGATATCTGAAGAAGGAGTTGGTACAGACCCTACAAAGACAGAGAAGGGGAAACAGTGGCCAACAGCTGAAGAGTTTTTAGGATTGGCTATTTACTACCGGCGCTTTATCCAGCACTTTGCAGAAATAGTGAAATCGTAACATTTCTCTGGACAGAAGAGTGTGAACTGGCCTTCCAAGAACTCAAATGTCATTTGATCACTGCCCACATCTTGTCATACCCAGACTTTCTGTCAGGAGTTCAAGAGGATGGTTCTGAGAAAGTGATTGCATATGGTAGTCTCTTAATGACAAAAGACAGAGAGAAGATACTGTGCCACAAGGCGTGAACTTCTCTCTGGGGTCACCTTTGTGAAGCAATTCCACCGTTATCTGTTAGGTCATCACTTTAAGCTCCGGACGGGTCATGGGTCCTTTGTATGGCTGATAAACTTTAAAGAACCAGAAGGACAGTTAGCTCACTGGTTGGAGAGACTTGAACAGTATGATTTCACCATCATTCATCACCGAGGTCGAAAGCACTGCAATGCTGATGCAATGTCTCGGATACCTTGTTCACTTAGTGGCAGAACAATCTCAATGAAGAGGAATTGTCTTGCATTTCAATGGTGGTTGGTACAGAAGGTGATGAATGCACTATGAGAAAGCTATAGTTGGAGGATAGTGAGATTGGCCCACTTCTTTTGGCTATGGAGGCTGGAGTGAAACCTGAGCTCAGAGCTATACTATTAGCGGCAGTTGTGGGATCTGCTGTATGTGCATAAGGACATCCTTTGTAGAAGGTATGAGAGCAAAGATGGAAGAGAAAGCATTGCGCAGTTGGTTGTCCTGAGAGCAGCGCCAGGGGTATTCTGAAAGAGATTCACTGCAGCTTGACTAGTGCAACATTATTCCGGTTTAAAGAGCAATTTTATTGCCATCATTACTTGTCCAAAGGCCAGAACTGCAGAGTTATGCAGTAAGAAGCACCCTCCTTTCCCTCTAAGGGGCTCCTCCTTCCCTTTGCACATTTCAGATACCAGTTTGGATTCCAATTGTCTACCTTTCATTGGTCAGCTTCTTAGTAACTGTCTCAGCCTCCTGGTTCGGTATGGCATGTGCCCTCTGCCCAATGTTTAAAGTAGTCTGACGCCACCAGCACATACATGTTCTCATTCTTGCTTTTTGGCATATGCTTTTGGGTAGAGGGCCGAGGATATCTGTGGCCACAATCTGGAGAGGATAACCAACCTTGACAGGATGGAGTGCAACTTGATTTTTTGGCACTGGGCCCTTCCTTCTTGAGCAAACAACACACCTCTTGCACCACTCAGTCACATCGTTGTAGAGCTGGGCAGAGGTTGGGTAGCTAGCTATACGGGCCATCGGGCCCTACGCTGTAAAACCGTGGGTACACTAGTAGAAGTTGTTGTTTTTGCTTTGTGTGTTCACCCACGATGTAGCAATGTGCACCGCAATATACAAACGTGCAACGTTTTGAAGGCTGAAAACAAAGTTTCAGTTATTATGATAATGTCATTACTACACATTGCACCAAGCCTTAGCCCTTAACAGGTACACAACCTTATCAATACATTGTATCTGTAAAGGCTCTGCACCTCCCTCTCTACAGCCCCACACCACATGTACCCTTAGTCACCTTGATGAACATGTACCCTTAGCAATTTTGTTGACTGCAGACGTACCCTAAATCAGTTTGATGACAAACTACCTTTAGCCAGTCTGATTACAATGTACCCTAATGATGTAACCTTAGTCAGTTTGATCAGTATGTACATGTGTACCCTAAGCCAGTTTGATGATGCCCAAACTACCCTAAGCCAAACAATGTAACGTAAGCCAGCAAGTGAAGGTACAGCGCATGGCTACCACATGTACACACAGTTACTGCACATACCTGGAATGCCAATGGTGTCTGACCCTCCTCCTCATCTCTGTAACCAGTAGGTACAGCCTATCTCTGTAACCAATAGATACAGCCTATCTCTGAAACCAGATGGGCTTCATATGGGTAGGTCATGATTTGGAAATGTCTTTGAAAGTTAAGGGAAGAGTGGTGTGCATCATTTGGAGAGTACCCAAAGGGAAGAGGGTACATGCATTTCAAGTAGTTACCTTGAAGGATATGACTGTGTCCAAGCAACACTGATCTTGGTACCAATGATGATGACCAGTCTTGTCTTGCTGAACTGAAGGCCACAGACCAGGTGGTCATCATAGTTCTCATAGCAATGGATGGACCAACTTTGTAATGACACACCCTTCCATCTCACTAGATATAAAGCCATTTGGCCATCCAACTGTGGGAGGGAGGAGGTGATAGTGGGATGTGCAACTTTGCAAGTCCTTACATCATCCCATCACATGCACATATCCAAGTACATGTACACACTCACACCATCCCAGCACACTCATCACTTAGCAATTACATCATCCCAGCTACCCAACCACATGTACACACAGTTACCACACATACCTGGAATGTCAATGCTGTCTGACCCTCCTCCTCTCCCTGCCTCTTCAGGATAAGTCCCTTTGCCTTTTTTAGGGCGGCCAAGTCTAGCAAAGAGAAGTGGTTCCCCTCACTGTAATCATGTGATCCACCTGATGAAGGAAGCCATGGAAACCATCACATGACCATATCCTAATGATCATGTGATCATGCCACTAGCCATGTTAAAATGTAGATGAGCATATAACCATGGTTAACATTACAATATTAATCACATGCTCCTTATCTTCCCTTTCATTAACACCCTTCAGCTAACACTCATGCCTTCAGCTAACCTGTTCCCATGGCATCCAAGAAAATACACATCCTCTCTTACAGACTCCTCCGCCTCCCCTCAGGAGGTCCTGGTATTTGGCATGCAGCAGAGCCTTCTCATCAAACAGGTCCTCTATCCTCAGGTTGATACCCAGAGCCTTCAGCACCTAGAGCTTCATGTCCACCTCCTTAGGGGTGAGGCCTAGCTTGTGATTGTGCCGCAGGTCATCAGAGGATTCCTGAGCTGTTGGGAGCCTCCAAGGTCCAGCTAGCTGTCATGTCCAGTGTGAGGATGGTGGTATGGGTGGCTATGTCCCTGTTCAGACAGAAGTGTGGGTCCCCTAGTGGCTTGATGCACTTGAACAGTAGTTTGGACCATTCCGTTAGGGGCTTGGAGGAAAGGGGTGTGGCTTAGAGAAGAAAGGTGGGGCATCTCTTCTGCAAACAGCAGTGGTCCAATCAACAACTAAGCCAAGGGCATGCAGCAGCAGTCCTCAACATCTCCATATATGTGACCTCTTATCCTCCTCCCTCCAGGGCATGGCCATTCCACCTGACCTCCATATTGTGTTCATCTCCTCCTCCCTTTTCGAAGACAGGTATCTACAAAAAAGGAAGGGATGAGAGGAGGAAAAGAGGAAGAAGGGAATTCTATGGTGATCTATGCTGTATGTACAGATGTGTGTGCAGACGAGGCTGAGGTGTGTATGCAGAGGTGTGTGCAGGTGTGTGTGCAGAGGTGTGTGCAGGTGTGTGCAGGTGTGTGTGCAGAGGTGTGTGCAGGTGTGTGTGCAGGTGTGTGTGCAGAGGTGTGTGCAGGTGTGTGTGCAGGTGTGTGTGCAGAGGTGTGTGCAGATGTGTGTGCAGAGGTGGGAGAGGTGGGAGTGTAGGTGTGTGTATTCACAAATGTCTTACCTCGGAGAATATGAGCCCAGGAGGAGATACAGGATTGAAATTTGCAGACTGTTCTCTTAGCTTCAAAGTGACAGGTCACTGTAAATGGGCCTGATTCTTGATCTTCCCCTGAGCATCAGATTGTACACAATCTTCAGCAGAACATCACGTTCACCATGAAGTGTCTTTTTCACCCTCCATGTCCCACGAAGAAACCAGTGAACCAGTAACCATGCCTCCACCAACTATCTTGATCAAAGAGGTCATCCAGAGGCTTCAAAGCGGCCAGGCTAAGCCAGTGTGCACTGAAGTAGCTGGTAAGGAGGTCTAGCTTTGTGCCCTCGTTCATCTCCAGAGCCAAGTAGAAGTTGAAGTCTTAGAACAGCTCCCTCAGTTTACTCATGCTACAATGTGCACCCATGATTTAACCATCTGCTGTGTTTTCATTCCAGTACAAAGCAAACTGCTTGATACTGGTGCTTTGATTGGCAGATAGTGACATCTTTTGAGATGGACCTTTTTACAACTTCTGGCTGTCCCTACATTATTTAAACATCTCCAGCTCCCAACAACAGTCCCCATCTTGCATCTCCACATAAGACATCATCGCTGGGATCACTTATTGCCATCATGGAAAGGGACAGATTTGTGCGGGTTCTGTCAGCTGGGGGTGAGAGGCAAGATTGGGAGGCTTCTCCATCTATGCTTTGAGGTGCATGTACTCAGGACCAGTCATTGTTCCCTGTTATCTCTGGACACCAGTCTGATGTTGGAGTTGATCACTTATGGCACAGAAGCCATTTGTGCATTGGGGAGTTAGGCAAAGGTCTTCAGTGGTGTGGGATGTCTACCTGGCGAGTATGACATCCAATAAGATGCAGCACTACAACCTGTACAGAACAGGCCAAGGAAGATCCCGCATGTAATGAGACCAGCAAGAGCTCCCATAGTATTCCAAATAAGCCATGGGAGAATGTGGGCATGGACCTGTTTTGTTGGATAGGGAAGGACTATTTCCTGAGAGCTACCAAAAAGCACTTGGCCAGGCACGGGGTCCCTGTTACAGTACACTCAGATGGTGGTCCTCAATTCTCATCTCAAGAGTTCCAGACATTTGATAAAGAATGGGAATTTGAGCACACCATGTCATCGCCTTACAACAGCCACTCAAATGGGAGGGCCGAGAGTCCAGTGAAAATAGCCAAACGTTTGTTTAAGAGGAGTGCAGAGACCCATACATGGCATTGTTGGAATGGCGGAACACCCCAACTATTGACATGGGATCCACTCCTAGTCAGAGGCTGTCATCCAGAAGGACCTGGTGGAGCTATTGTAGCATGTGACCGGGTATTAAAGCCATGCATTCAAGATGACATGTGGGGGAAAGAAATAGCTAGGCAGCAAGTGATTAAATCACAGGGCTGTGGTAGGAGAAGAAGAGAGATGCCTCCATTACAGTGGGGAGAACCATTACATGTATTAGTGCAAGATGTGTGAGCAAAGAAGACACAGTGGTCTTGCGGGAGGTGCTTGGATCAGTTCTCAGATTGATCTTACATTGTGGATGTTGAAGGTAAAATTGTGAGGAGAAACCACAGGTTCCTAAAACCTTCCTGTCATCAACCAGTGGGTCACAATGAAACAACAGAGGAATATTCACAGGAGAGTGAATTAAAGAAGGGGATGGCATGGATTGATCTTTAAACATATATCAATCAGCAAGTGTTTGTGGCCGTTGAGAAGAGTGCATACAAATCAGCGATCCCTTAGCTGTGGTGGGCGCAGTCAAATGAATATCAATTAGAAGTGGCGAGAGAGTACCATTCTGCTGGGTACGAGAGAAAAACACACAACCAGAAAATGACTCTGACGATAAGTGTGAGCACAGTGTAGAGGTTGGGTAGCTAGCTTTAGTTGGGCCTTCACGATGATTGACAAGAGAGGCAATGGCTGCAGAATCTGTACGGGAAAGAACCACAAGAAATGTTGACCAAGACTAGTGAAGCGGCAGCTATTGACTACACTGCCAACAGCTAACTGGAAGCAATTCATGTTTCCCCTGGACCTCAGATACAATGTAGCAGTGACCGGCCCAGTGACGAGATGTGGCCGGTAGAGTGACCCAGGAGCCTTCAAGATACCGAGACTTTATTAAGTGTTAGAGGACTGTGTGGGATGTTTAGGACAGGATCACATGTGTACCATGTGAACTGGTATTCATTCATGTATTCAGAGTGTATATTTGAGAAGTGAAAGGCACAATACAAACTGTGTACAGACCCCTCGAATCCCATTATAGTGTTCCTGGCCAACAACTAACTGGGGGAGCTCTCTCGAAATAAATTACACATGCATGGGGGGCGTGTAAACATCCTGTCCCATCGGCCGTTGTCCCATGATGGGGTGTGAGATGAAGGCACATCGCTATAAATAGGAGCTAACGAGAGCAAAGCGGCTGGGCTTGCAGTGAGGAGACGGTACGTGATGAAACATTCCAAACCATCGGGTCTGGGGTACATCAGTCTCGCCGATCTACCAACAAACGTATGAGTACGCAGTGGAGAGATGGAAGTGTACGCGACCCTCGAGAAGAGTGTAAAGCTTGCGCTGCCGTAAGAAGAGGCAGATTTGCGATCAGCCGATCACTAGCAGGAGGAGCGTTAATTAGACTACCGTTTGGCTGGGTACGAGAGTAAACACACAACTATTAAAATTGACAGCAACCAGCTGTCGGCAAGTGTAAGGACAGGGTAGAGGTTGGGTAGCTACATGTAGCTATACGGGCCGTTGGGCCCTACGCTGTAAAACCGTGGTAAAGGAGGGGGCAGAGGCCCCAGAGGTAATGATCGCGGGTACACTAGTAGAAGCGGGATCGAATCCAAGGGAAGTAGAAAGAACTTGTTTTTGCTTCCACGATGTAGCAATGTATACAAAAGTGCAACGTTTTGAAGGCTGAAAACAAAGATTCAGTTATTACGATAATGTCATTACTACACATTGCACCAAGCCTTAGCCCTTAACAGGTACACAACCTTATCAATACATTGTATCTGTAAAGGCTCTGCACCTAGTCCTCCCTCTCTACAGCCCCACACCACATGTACCCTTAGTCACCTTGATGACCATGTACCCTTAGCAATTTTGTTGACTGCAGACGTACCCTAAATCAGTTTGATGACAAACTACCTTTAGCCATTCTGATTACAATGTACCCTAATGGTGTAACCTTAGCCAGTTTGATCAGTATGTACCCTAAGCCAGTTTGATGATGCCCAAACTACCCTAAGGCAAACAATGTAACGTAAGCCAGCAAGTGAAGGTACAGTGCATGGCTACCACATGTACACACAGTTACTGCACATACCTGGAATGCCAATGGTGTCTGACCCTCCTCCTTATCTCTGTAACCAGTAGGTACAGCCTATCTCTGTAACCAATAGATACAGCCTACATGTATCTCTGTAACCAGATGGGCTTCATATGGGTAGGTCATGATTTGGAAAAGTCTTTGAAAGTTAAGGGGAGAGTGGTATGCATCATTTGGAGAGTACCAAAAGGGAAGAGGGTACATGCATTTCAAGTAGTTACCTTGAAGGATATGACTGTGTCCAAGCAACACTGATCTTGGTACCAATGATGATGACCAGTCTTGTCTTGCTGAACTGAAGGCCACAGACCAGGTGGTCATCATAGTTCTCATGGCAACGGATGGACCAACTTTGTAATGACACACTCTTCCATCTCACTAGATATAAAGCCATTTGGCCATCCAACTGTGGGAGGGAGGAGGTGATAGTGGGATGTGCAACTTTGCAAGTCCTTAAATTATCCCATTACATGCACATATCCAAGTACATGTACACACTCACATCATCCCAGCACACATATCACCCAGCACTTATATATTCCCAACACACACATCACCCAGCACGTACATCATGTATGTGATACAGAAGGATGGGGAGGAGAGAGAGGAAGGATGGTGAGGTGAGTGAGGAAGGATGGGGAGGAGATAGAGAGGAAGGATGGGGTGGAGAGAGGAAGGATGGGGAGGAGAGAGAGGAAGGATGGGGAGGAGAGTGGAAGGATGGGGAGGAGAGTGGAAGGATGGGGAGGAGAGAGGAAGGATGTGGAGGAGAGAGGAAGGATGTGGAGGAGAGAGGAAGGATGGGGAGGAGAGAGAGGAAGGATGGGGAGGAGAGAGGAAGGATGGGAGGAGAGAGAGGAAGGATGGGGAGGAGAGAAAGGATGGGGAGGAGAGAGAGGAAGGATGGGAGGAGGGAGAGGAAGGATGGGGAGGAGAATGTGAGGAAGGATGGGGAGGAGTATGTGACGAAGGAATGGGATATACATACCAACAGATGAAGATGCTCTCCCCCCACTAGTCTGGTATCCTTGGAAACACTCCATTGGATAAGGAGGGATGGAGGAGTCCCTTAGAGGGGATGGAGGGTGCTTCTTACTGCATAACTTTGCAGTACTGGCCTTTGGAAGAGTGATGATGGCATGGGCCCTACAGATGCAAATTAAAGCAATTAATTACATAACCTCATCCAAACATGTACAGAGCAAAGAGCTACAGCCCATCTCTGTAACCAGTAGATACGCACCCTATTTCTGTAACCAATAGATACAGTCTATCTCTGTAACCAATAGACCTATCTCTGTAACCAATAGAAAACCCTATCTCTGTAACCAGATGGGCTTCATACGGGTAGGTCATGATTAGGAAATGTCTTTGAAAGTGACAGTTAAGGGGAGAGTGGTGTGCATCATTTGGAGAGTACCCAAAGGGAAGAGGGTACATGCATTTCAGTAGTTACCTTGAAGGATATGACTGTGTCCAAGCAACACTGATCTTGGTACCAATGATGATGACCAGTCTTGTCTTGCTGAACTGAAGGCCACAGACAAGGTGGTCGACCATCATAGTTCTCATGGCAACCGAGAGACCAACTTTGTAATGACACACCCTTCCATCTCAGTAGATATAAAGCCATTTTGTGTCAATTTGCCTTCCAACTGTGGGAGGGAGGAGGTGATAGTGGGATGTGCAACTTTGCAAGTCCTTAAATTATCCCATTACATGCAAATATCCAAGTACTTACGCACTCACATCATCCCAGCACACATATCACGGGCCAGCACTTACATAATCCCAACACACACATCACCCAGCACGTACATCATGTATGTGATACAGAAGAATGGGGAGGAGAGAGAGGAAGGATGGGGAGGAGAGAGAGGAAGGATGGGGAGGAGAGAGAGGAAGGATGGGGAGGAGAGAGAGGAAGGATGGGGAGGAGAGAGAGGAAGGATGGGGAGGAGAGAGATAGGAAGGATGGGAAGGTTAGAGAGAGGAAGGATGGAGAGGAGAGTGAGGAGGGATGGGGAGGAGTATGTGAGGAAGGATGGGGAGGAGTATGTGAGGAAGGAATGGGATATACATACCAACAGATGAAGATGCTTCTCCCCCCACTGGTTTGGTATCCTTGGAAACACTCCATTGGATAAGGAGGGAAGGAGGAGCCCCTTAGAGGGTGCTTCTTACTGCATAACTTTGCAGTACTGGCCTTTGGAAGAGTGATGATGGCATGGGCCCTACAGATGCAAATGAAAGCAATTAATTACATAACCTCATCCAAACATGTACACAGCAAAGAGCTACAGCCCATCTCCGTAACCAGTAGATACAGCCTACATGTATCTCTGTAACCAATAGATATACACCCTATCTCTGTAACCAATAGATACAGCCTATCTCTGTAACCAATGGATACAGCCTACATGTATCTCTGTATCCAATAGACCTATCTCTGTAACCAATACAAAACCCTATCTCTGTAACCAGATGGGCTTCATATGGGTAGGTCATGATTTGGAAATGTCTTTGAAAATGACAGTTAAGGGGAAAGTAGTGTGCATCATTTGGAGAGTACCCAAAGGGAAGAGGGTACACGTATTTCAAGTAGTTACCTTGAAGGATATGACTGTGTCCAAGCAACACTGATCTTGGTACCAATGATGATGACCAGTCTTGTCTTGCTGAACTGATAGGCCACAGACCAGGTGGTAATCATAGTTCTCATAGCAACGGATGGACCAACTTTGTAATGACACACCCTTCCATCTCACTAGATATAAAGCCTTTTGGCCATCCAACTGTGGGAGGGAGGAGGTGATAGTGGGATGTGCAACTTTGCTAGTCCTTAAATTATCCCATTACATGCACATATCCAAGTTCTTAGGCACTCACATCATCCCAGCCCACATATCACCCAGCACTTACATAATCCCAACACACACACTACCTAGCACGTACATCATGTATGTGATACAGAAGGATGGGGAGGTTAGAGAGGAAGGATGGGGAGGAGAGAGTGAGGAAGGATGGGGAGGAGTATGTGAGGAAGGAATAGGATATACATACCAACAGATGAAGATGCTTCTCCCCCCCCCCCCCCCCCCCCCCCCCCCCCCCCCGCTAGTCTGGTATCCATGGAAACACTCCATTGGATAAGGAGGGAAGGAGGAGCCCCTTAGAAGAGATGGAGTGTGCTTCTTACTGCATAACTTTGCAGTACAGGCCTTTGGAAGGGTGATGATGGCATGGGCCCTACAGATGCAAAGTAAAGCAATTAATTACATAACCTCATCCAAACATGTACATGTACACAGCAAAAAGCAACAGCCCGTCCATGTAACCAGTAGATACACCCTATCTCTGTAACCAATAGATACAGCCTATCTCTATAACCAATAGATACACCCTATCTCTGTAACCAGATGGGCTTCATATGGGTAGGTCATGATTTGGAAATGTCTGTAAAAGTTAAGGGAAGAGTGGTGTGCATCATTTGGAGAGTACCCAAAGGGAAGAGGGTACATGCATTTCAGTAGTTACCAATGATGATGACCAGTCTTGTCTTGCTGAACTGAAGGCCACAGAAGGTGGTCATCATAGTTCTCATGGCAACCGAGAGACCAACTTTGCAATGACACACCCTTCCATCTCAGTAGATATAAAGCCATTTCATGTAAGTTTGCCATCCAACTGTGGGAGGGAGGAGGTGATAGTGGGATGTGCAACTTTGCAAGTCCTTAAATTATTCCATTACATGCACATATCCAAGTACTTACGTACTTACATCATCCCAGCACACTCACATCATCCCAGCACACATATAACCCAGCACTTACATAATCCCAACACTCACATCATCCCAGCACACATATAACCCAGCACTTACATAATCCCAACACTTACATAATCCCAACACACACATCATCCAGCACGTACATCATGTCTGTGATACAGAAGAATGGGGAGGAGAGAGGAAGGATGGGGAGGAGAGAGAGGAAGGATGGGGAGGAGATAAAGGAAGGTTAGGGAGGAGAGAGTACGGAAGGATGGGAAGGAAAGAGTGAGGAAGGATGGGGAGGAGAGTGAGGGAGGATGTGGAGGAGAGAGGAAGGATGGGGAGGAGAGAGAGGAAGGATGGGGAGGAGAGAGAGGAAGGATGTGGAGGAGAGAGTGAGGAAGGATGGGGAGGAGAGTGAGGGAGGATGTGGAGGAGAGTGAGGAAGGATGGGGAGGAGAGAGAGGAAGGATGGGAAGGAAAGAGTGAGGAAGGATGGGGAGGAGAGTGAGGGAGGATGTGGAGGAGAGAGAGGAAGGATGTGGAGGAGAGAGAGGAAGGATGTGGAGGAGAGAGAGGAAGGATGGGGAGGAGAGAGAGGAAGGATGGGAAGGAAAGAGTGAGGAAGGATGGGGAGGAGAGTGAGGGAGGATGGGGAGGAGAGTGAGGGAGGATGGGGAGGAGAGAGAGGACGGATGGGGAGGAGAGAGAGGAAGGATGGGGAGGAGAGAGTGAGGAAGGATGGGGAGGAGAGAGAGGAAGGATAGGGAAAAGAGAGTGAGGAAGGATGGGGAGGAGTATGTGAGGAAGGAATGGGATATACATACCTACAGATGAAGGTGCTTTTCCCCCACTGGTCTGGTATCCTTGGAAACACTCCATTGGATAAGGAGGGAAGGAAGAGCCCCTTAGAAGGGATGGAGGGTGCTTCTTACTGCATAAGTCTGCAGTACAGGCCTTTGGAAGAGTGATGATGGCATGGGCCCTACAGATGTAAATTAAAGCAATTAATTACATAACCTCATCCAAACATGTACACAGCAAAGAGCTACAGCCCATCTCAGTAACCAGTAGATACACCCTATCTCTGTAACGAATATATACAGCCTATCTCTGTAACCAATAGATACAGCCTATCTCTGTAACCAGTATAGATACAGCCTATCTCTGTAACCAGTAGTAGATGCACACTATTTCTGTAACCAAGAGATACAGCCTATCTCTGTAACCAATAGATACAGCCTATCTCTGTAACCAGATGGGCTTCATACGGGTAGGTCATGATTTGGAAATGACTTTGAAAGTTAAGGGGAGAGTGGTGTGCATCATTTGGACAGTACCCAAAGGGAAGAGGGTACATGCATTTCAAGTAGTTACCTTGAAGAATATGACTGTGTCCAAGCAACACATCACCCAGCACGTACATCATGTATGTGATATAGATGGATGGGGAGGAGACAGGAAGGATGGGAAGGAGAGAGAGGAAGGATGGGGAGGAAAGAGAGGAAGGATGGATAGGAGAGTGAGGAGGAGTATGTGACGAAGGAATGGGATATACATACCAACAGATGAAGATGCAACTAGTCTGGTATCCTTGGAAACACTCCATTGGATATGGAGGGAAGGAGGAGCCCCTTAGAGGGGATGGAGGGTGCTTCTTACTGCATAACTCTGCAGTACAGGCCTTTGGAAGAGTGATAATGGCATGGGCCCTACAGATGCAAATTAAAGCAATTAATTACATAACCTCATCCAAACATGTACACAGCAAAGAGTTACAGCCCATCTCTGTAACCAATAGATACAGCCTATCTCCGTAACGAATACATACAGCCTATCTCTGTAACCAATAGATACAGCCTATCTCTGTAACCAGATGGGCTTCATATGGGTAAGTCATGATTTGGAAATGTCTTTGAAAGTTAAGGGAAGAGTGGTGTGCATCATTTGGAGAGTACCCATAGGGAAGAGGGTACATGCATTTCAGTAGTTACCTTGAAGGATATGACTGTGTCCAAGCAACACTGATCTTGGTACCAATGATGATGACCAGTCTTGTCTTGCTGAACTGAAGACCACAGACCAGGTGGTCATCATAGTTCTCATAGCAACGGATGGACCAACTTTGTAATGACACACCCTTCCATCTCACTAGATATAAAGCCATTTGGCCATCCAACTGTGGGAGGGAGGAGGTGATAGTGGGATGTGCAACTTTGCAAGTCCTTAAATTATTGCACATATCCAAGTACATGGAAAAGAGGAAGAATGGAATTCTATGGTAATCTATGCTGTGTGTACAGGTGGTTGCGCAGAAGAGGCTGAGGTGTGTGTGCAGGTGTGTGTGTGCAGAGGTGGGTGTGCAGAGGTGGGAGAGGTGGGTGTGTAGGTGTGTATATTCACACATGTCTTACCTCAGAGAATATGAGCCAGGAGGAGATACAGGATTTTGCAGACTGTTCTCTTAGCTTCAAAGTGACTGGTCACTGTAAATGGGCCTCATTCTTGATCTTCCCCTGAGCATCAGATTGTACACAATCTTCAGCAGAACATCACGTTCACCATGAAGTGTCTTTTTCACCTTCCATGTCCCACGAAGAAACCAGTGAACTAGTAACCATGCCACCAACTATCTTGATCAAAGAGGTCATCCAGAGGCTTCAAAGCGGCCAGGCTAAGCCAGTGTGCACTGAAGTAGCTGGTAAGGAGGTCTAGCTTTGTGCCCTAATTCATCTCCAGAGCCAAGTAGAAGTTGAAGTCTTAGAACAGCTCCCTCAGTTTACTCATGCTACAATGTGCACCCATGATTTAACCATCTGCTGTGTTTTCATTCCAGTACAAAGCAAACTGCCTGATAATGGTGCTTTGATTGGCAGATAGTGACAGCTTTTGAGATGGACCTTTTTACAACTTCTGGCTGTCCCTACATTATTTAAACATCTCCAGCTCCCAACAACAGTCCCCATCTTGCATCTCCACATAAGACATCATCGCTGGGATCACTTATTGCCATCATGGAAAGGGACAGTTTGTGCGTGTTCTGTCAGCCGGGGGGGGGGGGGGGGGGGGGGGGGGGGGGGGGGGGGGGGGGGGGGGGGGGGTGAGAGGCAAGATTGGAAGGCTTCTCCATCTATGCTTTGAGGTGCATGTACTCAGGACTGGTCATTGTTCCCTGTTATCTCTGGACATCAGTCTGATGTTGGAGTTGATCACTTATGGCACAGAAGCCATTTGTGCATTGGGGAGTTAGGCAAAGGTCTTCAGTGGTGTGGGATGTCTACTTGGCGAGTATGACATCCAATAAGATGCAGTATTACAACCTGTACAGAACCGGCCAAGGAAGATCCCGCATGTAATGAGACCAGCAGGAGCTCCCATAGTATTCCAACTAAGCCTTGGGAGAATGTGGGCATGGACCTGTTTTGTTGGATAGGAAGGACTATTTCTTGATATCTGCAAGCTTCAGCAGACAGCCACAGCCTCTGTGGTGGAAGCTGCCAAAGAGCATTTGGCCAGGCTGTTACAGTACACTCAGACGGTAGTCCTCAATTATCATCTCAAGAGTTCCAGACATTTGATAAAGCATGGGAATTTGAGCACACCATGTCATCGCCTCACAACAGCCAATCAAATGGGAGGGCCGAGAGTGCAGTGAAAATAGCCAAACGTTTGTTTAAGAGGAGTGCAGACCCATACATGGCATTGTTGAAATGGCGGAACACCCCAACTATTGACATGGGATCCACTCCTAGTCAGAGGCTGTTCTCCAGAAGGACCTGGTGGAGCTATTGTAGCAAGTGACCGGGTATTAAAGCCATGCATTCAAGAT
Organism: Spongilla lacustris; assembly: GCA_949361645.1. NCBI lineage: Eukaryota > Metazoa > Porifera > Demospongiae > Spongillida > Spongillidae > Spongilla > Spongilla lacustris. The sequence continues at coordinate 6,956,774 of OX442429.1, read as the reverse complement.
GACATGTGGGGGAAAGAAATAGCTAGGCGGCAAGTGATTAAATCACAGGGCTGTGGTAGGGGAAGAAGAGAGATGCCTCCATTACAGTGGGGGAACCAGTACATGTATTAGTGCAAGATGTGTGAGCAAAGAAGACACAGTGGTCTAGTGGGAGGTGCTTGGATCAGTTCTCAGATTGATCTTACATTGTGGATGTTGAAGGTAAAATTGTGAGGAGAAACCACAGGTTCCTAAAACCTTCCTGTCATCAACCAGTGGGTCACAATGAAACAACAGAGGAAGAGTGAATTAAAGAAGGGGATGGCATGGATTGATCTTTAAACATATATCAATCTGAAAGTGTTTGTGGCCGTTGAGTAGAGTGCATACAAATCAGCGATTCCTTAGCTGTGGTGGGCGCAGTCATATGAATATCAATTGGAAGTGGTGGGAGAGTACCGTTCTGCTGGGTACGAGAGAAAAACACACAACCAGAAAATGACTCTGACGATAAGTGTGAGCACAGTGTAGAGGTTGGGTAGCTAGCTATAATTGGGCCTTCACGATGATTGACAAGAGAGGCAATGGCTGCAGAATCAGTATGGGAAAGAACCACATGAAGTGTTGACCGAGATTAGTAAAGTGGCAGCTACTGACTACACAGCCAACAGCTAACTGGAAGCAATTCATGTTTCCCCTGGACCTCAGATACAATGTAGCAGTGACCGGCCCAGTGATGAGATGTGGCCGGTAGAGTGACCCAGGAGCCTTCAAGCTACCGAGACTTTATTAAGTGTTAGAGGACTGTGTGGGATGTTGGACAGGATCACATGTGTACCATGTGAACTGGTATTCATTCATGTATTCAGAGTGTATATTTGAGAAGTGAAAGGCACAATACAAACTGTGTACAGACCCCTCGAATCCCATTATAGTGTTCCTGGCCAACAACTAACTGGGGGAGCTCTCTCGAAATAAATTACACATGCATGGGGGGGGGGCGTGTAAACATCCTGTCTCATCGGCTGTTGTCCCATGACGGGGTGTGAGATGAAGGCACATCGCTATAAACAGGAGCTAACGAGAGCAAAGCGGCTGGGCTTGCAGCGAGGAGACGGTACGTGATGAAACGGTCCAAAACAACGGGTCTGGTGTGTCAGTCTCGCTGATCTACCAACAAACGTACGAGTACGCAGTGGAGAGATGGAAGTGTATGCGACCCTCGAGAAGAGTGTAAAGCTTGCGCTGCCGTACGAAGAGGCTGGTTGGTAGAATTGCAATCTGCCGATCACTAGCTGATGAAGGAGGAGGAGCATCAATTAGAGTACCGTTTGACAGGGTACGAGAGTAAACACACCGACGATAAGTGTGAGGACAGGGTAGAGGTTGGGTAGCTAGCTATACGGGCCCTACGCTGTAAAACCATGGGTACACTAGTAGAAGTTGTTGTTTTTGCTTTGTGTGTTCACCCACGATGTAGCAATGTGCACCGCAATATACAAATGTGCAACGTTTTGAAGGCTGAAAACAAAGCATCAGTTATTACGATGATGTCATTACTACACATTGCACCAAGCCTTAGCCCTTAACAGGTACACAACCTTATCAATACATTGTGTCTGTAAAGGCTCTGCACCTAGTCCTCCCTCTAGCCTTGATGACCATGTACCCTTAGCAATTTTGTTGACTGCAGACGTACCCTAAATCAGTTTGATGACTTTTAGCCATTCTGATTACAATGTACACTAATGATGTAACCTCAGCCAGTTTGATGATGCCCAATCTATCGTAAGTCAGACAATGTAACCTAAGCCAGCTAGTGAATGTACAGTGCATGGCTACCACATGTACACAGGTACCACACATACCTGGAATGCAATGGTGTCTGACCCTCCTCCTCCCCCTGCCTCTTCAGAATAAGTTCCTTGTCCTTTTGCAGGCCGGCCAAGTCTTGCTAAGAGAATGATCCCCCTCACTGTGATCAAGTGATCCACCTGATGAAGGAAGCCGTGGAAACCATCATATTACCATATCTTTTCCTTTTGTATGTGATCATGTGATCATGCTACCATATTATTAATGACCCCAGTGAACATTACAGTATTAATCACAGGCTCCTTATGTTCTCTGTCATTCACACCCTCCCTTCAGCTAACCTGTTCCCCTGCTATCCAAGAAATACACATCCTCAACTCCTCCCCCTCCCCTCAGGAGGTCCTGGTATTTGGCATGCAGCAGAGCCTTCTCATCAAACAGGTCCTCTATCCTCAGGTTGATGCCCAGAGCCTTCAGCACCTAGAGCTTCATGTCCACCTCCTTAGGGGTGAGGCCTAGCTTGTGATTGTGCCGCAGGTCATCAGAGGATTCCTGAGCTGTTGGGAGCCCCAAGGTCCAGCTAGCTGTCATGTCCAGTGTGAGGATAGTGGTATGGGTGGCTATGTCCCTGTTCAGACAGAAGTCAATGCATGTAATTCTGCGGGAGTGAGGTACTTACATCTAATTAAGTGTCCTTGCAAGTGTGTACACATTACGTAAACCATGTGTGTACAAGTATGTGTACAGCATATGTCATGTGTGTGCATGTACATACATTGTAAGTGTACCTGCCTGCAACTGCTAATGCTGTTCTTCACAGGCCGTTTCCATAAACCACTCACAAACACTATCTGCAAGGATCAGCAACATACATGTAGTCATTAGTGGCCTTCCAAGGTGATGCTGCTCCTTCTGCCCTCCTGTTCTTCCACCACAGCAAGCTAAGCATGAATGAGCATTCAGACAGCTTTCTAAATGTAAGCAATTAAAGGGTAGTAATGTACAGAATATGTATCTGCGTACTTCCATTGTCAAATTCTTGGAGGATCACTCCACTGAGTTGGTCCAGTAGCACACAGAGATTGTTTCGGGAGAAAGCAAAAGAAAACCATCCTCTGTTTGATCACCACCTGTAAAGGGAGTATTTTAAATACGACACCATACACACAAGGTCATGCACACCTGTCTTTACACACAAGTAATCACACTGATTAGAGCGCTCCATGTGATGTCTGTGCTTTTCCAGTCTGCCCATTCCACTTCATACTATTAGCCTACACTTGGAGGCAACAACACAAAACAGGTTACACCAAGGCAAGTTTAACATAAATCATATTCATTCAGGTGGTAGTAGTAAAGGCCGGCATACACGGGACGACTTCTTGTCGATTTGTCGCATGCAACTCGAATGAATATGGGTAAAAGTTCCGTAATTGTTTAGTTTACTGATGGTTTGCAGAACGTTTGTCCATATTCATTTGAGTTGCATGCGACAAATCGACTAGAAGTCGCCCCGTGTATGCTGGCCTTTATGATAACTGCAAAAAGTTACCACCTAAATGAATATGATTTATGGTAACCACACCACAAAGACAATAAACAAATACATACACAAATGCCATATTCCATTTCAAGGCGTTTACCTCTACATGGATATGTAAAGAAACACAAAAGCTGATCAAATCAAGGCATTTCCCTCTCATTGAATCAGACATAACACACATGCAATGCAATGATTCGCTTCAAGGCATTTCCCTCTACACAAATCATGCCTGCAGACAAACATATCCTGATCAAATCAAGGCATTTCCCTCTCATTGAATCAAGACGCAACACACATGCAATGCAATGATTCGCTTCAAGGCATTTCCCTCTACACAAATCATGCCTGCAGACAAACATATCCTGATCAAATCAAGGCATTTCCCTCTCACTGAATCAAGACGCAACACACATGCAATGATTCGCTTCAAGGCATTTACCTCTACACAAATCATGCAGACAAATAGATCCTGATCAAATCAAGACATTTCTCTCTCATTGAATCAGGCTATAAATACATGTACATGCAGATGCTAGATCCAATTCAAGGCTTTTACCTCTACATGGATCGGGCAACAAGGCACACAAAACAGCTGCTCATTCACTTACCTTTTGTAGATCAGGCATGAATACAAAATCGTTTACTTGTATTCCTTTTGTGATCCGTTCAGGCCCATTGCAACATGTTGCCTGCAGTACCTAGTGGAAAATAATTTACTGTTGAGTAGCTTTGCTTTGAAATGATCAAGAGAAGAAACAATAAACTGTCAACATTACATCTTAAGATCATTCATTGTATGTGTATGTTTGTATTCAGAATGATTCACTAACATTCAAATGCAACATGCATGTAAATGGTTGGCTGGTAACTTTGAACATTACTAGAGCTGACACACATAGATAAGGAGAAGAGTACACATCAGGGTAGTGATTATACATATTGCGATATGAAAATACACAAGGAACAACAAAAGAAGTAAAATGCTGTCAACAAGTAATGACCAATGAAGCTCACCAAATAGCCTAACACGTAACAGACACCTCACCAACATACCCTAACACATAACAGACACCTCACTAACATAGCCTAACACATAACAGGCACCTCACCAACATACCCTAACACATAACAGACACCTCACTAACATAGCCTAACACATAACAGACACCTCACTAACATAGCCTAACACATAACAGACACTTCACCAGTGCTCTATAGAACTCTGTAGGCTTCCTATGAAGTTCTATGATTACCTCTCCAGCAGTGAGTTCAACATTTGGGGAGAAAGTGGAAGGGCAGTAGATCCAACAGTGGCTTCAATCCTCCCTTGGAGCTGTGGCTGACGATGATAACTGGGAAGGGATCAGAGGAGAAACAGGGTAAGTACATGTAGGGTTCAATGATCACAGAAGCCATTTTCATGACCAAAGCACGGGTTAGGATTCCGGTCAGAACGGACGAGGACACGTGTTATGAATATATAATTACCAGCGAGTTCAAACTTGTGGCTTTTACATATAACAAATACGGAGTTGGATGAACCACAACCACCCGCTACTCGCTAGTCTGCTTCTGCACACGGCCCACATCGACCACAGCCAAAAACCATAGATAGTATAATACAATGCAAAAACCTATCTTCCCCCCTAGTGTGATAACACGTGTCTGATAGAACGACGATATACGCGTGCTTTAGCTAATTCCTAGTAATGAGCTCACCTGTGACTAGTACCTGCATTTTATACTTCGCGCTATTGATTAAGCTGCATGCAGCTCACAAACTAAAACGTCATGCACTGATCGCGTGACTGCACTGAAAGCCAAGTCTTTTTAATTAATGTTTTTAATCGTAGGCCTTGATCAAATTATAGTTTTACGAATCAGATCGCCACAAACCAGAAGAGCTCATTGTGCGTGAGTCGGTTTGCATTAGTTTTTTCTAAGGGTGTGGGCAAAGAAATGCCGCTTGTGCATACATATAAGTTATTACTAGTATTGGGGGGGGGGGGGGGGGGGGGAGAGGTATGCGGTGGGTGTGTCAGTGGAGTGGTAAAGGAGGGGCAGGGGGGCCAACTGTCCCCCCACCTTTACACCAGCGATACTACAGATAGATGTGAAATTGCAATATTTTTAAAGCGTTGGCTTCTGCAATGCAAGGCCTATTTAACATATAGTAACCGTGCCTACTGGCTGGTCTAAATGACGTACATGTTTTACTATATTTGAGTCTAGATGGAAATGATTTTTTGAACGCTTGCTTACTGCTCACACCCAATGCACACATTATCATACCAGTGGCTTAATCATACATGTCCAAATCATATGTGCTTATAACAGGGATAATATATAAATGAACAGATACATGTATAAACTTCTCACCTCTCAAGTAGGCATCTGCCCACATGGAGGTCTGCTTGTAAGAGGCCTCGTAGTCTATCTTCAAGCCGAACCTACAAAGTCACCAATGTTAATAAGCAATATTGATAATACAATTATAAGCTTACTTGTGTTAAGTGCTGGCCTGCATGAGATGTATGTCAAGTGGTCAGTAAATACCATACATGTTCTTACTTACCTCTCACACGTTCTTACCATCACTTGAAAGCTGACATCATGATTGAATTAGTTGATGCACAGTCAGTGATGTGCAGGTGTATTAGCAAATTTGTGTTTGTATTGCAGATATTTTGTCAGTATGATTTTATAATTATGGTGAATGAATGATAATCACCTTTGACATCAGTTCAAAAAATAATTTATACATGTATGGCCATATTAAGAATAATGCAAGCCTTAGTATAAATAGACATGAATTTGTTTAACTTTTAAGGTCTAAGTTTATAAATGCTTGCTTTACTGCTCACACCATATCATTACATGCGCACATTATCATACCAGTGGCTTAATCATACTACAAAGTACTTATAACTTCATGGCATGAGCAGGTCTGAACACATGCACAAATAACTGTATATGTAATGTATAAATCACGGTCAGCTAGTGAGGATCTGGGGACCTCACAATGTATAAATCACGGTCAGCTAGTGAGGATCTGGGGACCTCACAATGTATAAATCACGGTCAGCTAGTGAGGATCTGGGGACCTCACAATGTATAAATCACGGTCAGCTAGTGAGGGTCTGAGAACCTCACAACGTATAAATCACTGTCAGCTAGTGAGGGTCTGGGAACCTCACAATGTATCATCACAGTCAGCCTGAGAACTGGATCTCATCACCCGATCTATTGTTTAGCAGTACCCGCCAACCTGTGCATTGTTCTTTTGTTCAAAATTGTATTTATACCCGTGCATTGGTGACAAAATCGGTTTTTGGTGTGATTTTACTCTGGCATGAGGAAACTATGTCGGTCGCACTTGCACTTGTTGGAGATAGTTCCCTCACACAGATACATGTATAAAATAGTATGTGACTTAGCTCACCTCTCAATTCGGCATCAAAATACCCACATGTACACGTCCATGATTAGGTCTGCATGTCAGAGGCCTTGTGGTCTATCCTAAAGCCAACCCTACAAATTCATCAGATATTCCAATGTGCAATAAAGCTTACTTGTGACAAGTGCTGCCCTGTTGATCACGATTATGCAGCATGTGACCTGCATGAGAGGAATGTATGTCACAGTGTTCAGTAAATGCCATGCATGTACTTACTTACCTCTCACATGTTCTTACCATGACTTGAAAGCTGACATCATGATTGAATCAGTTGATGCACAGTCAGTGATGTGCAGGTGTATTAGCAAATTTGTGTTTGTATTGCAGATATTTTGTAAGTATGATTTTATAATTATGATGAATGAATGATAATCATCTTTGAGATAAGTATGGCCATATTAAGTTGAGAATAATGCAAGCCATAGTATGAATTGACATGAATTTGCTTAACTATTAATGTAATTCAAGTTGCATTGACTACAGCCATATTACCTTTGTTACTATTGACTTACCTGGAACACTGAATGCGATTGAACAATGAGTCTTGCAATTGTACATGTAATGAGTTGACACCACTTTGCAAACATTTTTTAAACGAATCTACAATTCATGGAATGCAGTTTCAAGATATGTGGTGTAGTCAGTTGTGTATTTCTAATTACATGCATGATAATAATAATTATTATTATAGTGCAGCAGCTAGACAGACAGAGGATAGAAAGCGCATGTGTACTGATCCAATCTGCGCTGAACTGGGTTGGAATTGGAAGTGTGTTCCACTAGTGGTGGAGACATTTGGTGCATGGGAAAGAACAGCAGGCCAATTTTTTTCACAACTAGCAGTGCGACTTGCAGCCCAAGGAAATTCTACAAAGGCTACCATGCTAAATTCCATTTATGGCAGATTAAGTCTCTTGTTAGTTCGGGCCAATGCCCGTGCTTTCCTCGCAAGGTCAATTCCAGGAGCCACAACAATGGACCTGCCTGGGGGTTAGGGGGTAGTTTTGTGCATGGCCGTTTGTAATGATGTGTATATATATAGAATTATTTGTATAATTAAAATAGTAATATAATCTTTTACTTTGGAAAACAATTAAGTCGTTATAACTGAACATATAATCGATACACATTTATACTGATTTACATGTATCATTTTAAGCGGCCTTTTGCCTTCAATAATTCCTTGGTGGAAATATACTAAGGTGATGCTTATTATTTTGTAATCCAGGATATCGCGAATGAAATAATTAAATGACATAATGAATTAATACTGAGTTGGCTCTATACACATGCATACGTGTGGATTATGAAGTAGTACAAATAACCTAGCATGCACAGTAAAAAGCATATCCAAATATACAACTGTACACATGTAACTGACATTTTACACAGCCGTTTTTAAACAATCTTTTTTACACAGAGCTCAATGTGAAACACATAATGCATTTATGTCTTATGCTTCATGCAAAGCTTAGGTTAAGAATGCTTTACTATAGACACTTGACAAGTAATTAATTATATCCTTCTGAGTTGCATTTTATGCATGCAATGATTTATCATTTCCCAAAATTGACACAGACAATTGTATATTCATTAGTTACACATGCAATGTACATAAATATTTTCTAACACAGAAAATGTTTCAATGAGTTTTGTAATCCAGTTTTTATCCTTTTCAAAGATCCATTGCCGGGATGGCTCTTGCAATGCATTTATTATTAGCTTGCTACAAATGTCTGCCTACACTATATGCACATGCTGATGGCTAGATGGGATGACTGCCTTCAGGCATGAAAACATTTACTGGGGGTGGGAGCTACTTGATAGGTTTCCACAGCAATGGGAATGCAGGTGCACCCCAACTCTAATTATTAATAATAATACTATCGCACCACAAGTAGCATGTATCTCATACTTTAGGTTATTCTATGTGTTGTATTTTTTTAACTATACTTAAACTAAAAAATATTCTTGGAGCTCTAATTGGTGTTGCTATTTTATGTAGTAAGTTTCTTGCCCAAAAGCATGCAGAGGCTCTGCACCTACTGAAGCAATTTGGAACAAGTTGTTTCCAATGATTCTAAGGTGGCACTACTCCTGATCTACTCCATCTTCTTTGATCCAGAAAGGTCTTGCACTCAATGCTGAAGATGTACACCACTGTTTTGCAGAGTGTACACAGCAAGCCAAACTCAGTGCAGGCTGTGGAGGCCTAGGGCTTCATCGCCTTTCACCGCACTCACCTGATGCTTGCATAGCACATTCTATTGACTTGTTCAATGTATCAGCGATGCTCTCACAGTTACAACCTCTATGCTAAATCAGAAGATGTTGTCTTGCAAAATAGATGAAGCTGAAAGATGAAGTGTGCACGCGAGCGACCTGCTGAGCCTGCAACATCACATCCCGGCTTAATAACAAGATCCTTCAACTGGCATGCGCTCTGCAGCAATACAGGCAGAAAAGAGGAAACACCAGCCACAGTAGCGATGCAAAATGTCAAGAGCTAGGCTGTGTTTGCATCCCTCAGGTGGTAGAGTCTTTTGGATGTTGGGGACCAGAAGATCTATCTAGACATGCTTGCAGACTGACCATTAAACTGAGTCCATCACTATAAGCCAAATGTATGGCTGACTTAACTTGACCCTCATGTATAGTCTATGTTTAATTTAGCTGTGTGTGCTTATTTAGAATTTATCAAGCTTAAAATAGAAAATATTTTATAGATATACTTAATATCACCGTGACTTTCACTAACTTATCATAGTATAAATATCCTATCTTTATCTGAGTTGACTTTTATGACAAACTACTTTGTAAGATCTGCATGTAATTGACATTTTTACACAGCAGTGAATTGATATTCAATCTTTTCTACACAGGGCTCAATGTACAGCACAATACTTTTACAGCTACTCGTGATTGAAACTAAAATGGCAATGACTCCTCATTCTGGGTTTCTATTTCACACATGCAATGATTCATAATACTTCAAGTACAAAGTCACATACATGCAATAGGTATTTTCCAGTTTTGAAAAGTCATACATGCAATGTACATTTAAAATATTCTAACACTTCAGAAAGCTCGAAGCTGGTATGGTTTTACATGCACATTATTACACTTAGATTTCATGCTATAAGCATTTAAGTTGACATAATACATTACTATACAACAAGTGTTTTTGTTACCAAGAATGTATGTACAGAAAGCGCAAGATAATGGGGGGAAAAGTTAAAACCAAAACCCAAGGCATGCAATAAGTTATAGTAAATACATTTATTAAAAGTGAAGTCACCATTTCTGATAACATTTTACACTTAAGTATTACACAACAATTCAGTTACCATTACATGTCATCACACAATAGCTACTATTGCAAATGTGAGTTGGACAGGTCAAAGTATTGGCATTCTCACCTCACAAGTATACACAAGTACGTAGCTAGGAACAACAATACACTTTCCAATCATATCACAATAAATGGCAGACAAACTATTGGTAACAAATTTAAGACTTCATTATATGATTGATGCTGATACAATCCATTTCAAGCATATATACAACTCCACCAGAATACATTTTGTGTGCAAGATGGTGCTTCATTGCTGAAGTACATCCTATAAGTCAGGGTCTGGCTACTACATGGCTACTATATGCAAAAAAAAATTGTTTGGGCATTGTACAGACAAAACAAAATTTACTAACCCTACACTCCAGTTGGACAACTGAACATTTGTGACAGCCCATTGTCTAAGACTCCATCGAGACCAGCACCAGACACAGAAAGCAAAGCTTCAAAGCTCCAATGAACTATTATTAGCATGCTTAGTCTGTGAAAATCAGCAGTATTAAATGACATCTTTCTGTTCCTTTGGAGTTGTTTACTATGGCTCCATTAATTACATGATGAAATATGTATGAAAAAAACCCTAAGACAGTGAGCGATAAGTAACACAGCTGTAGACCAACCTTATAAGCATAAGGGCCAATCAAGAACATTTCTAATAAGACGTCAAGCACAATCAAGAGTACCAGAGATACAAGCAGCATTATGCAGATAGCAACAAAATATGCTTTCTGCTCCTCAGGTCTTCAATAGAGTACCCATGTGGTGGCACCGTGTCAAAATATTGTAGAACTGGCAAGATGAGACGTTCTGAATATAAGCAGCATTGCACATAACGTTTTGTGTCAAATAAGAAGGCTACATTCACTAACTGTGGCAGCAATACATTAACTGACATTAACAGCTTTGGAGGCAGCAGAAGCAAAATGCTTTTCTGCTCTTCAGGAGTGGCTACATTAACAAGTGATGACAACACGATGAAATATGAAATATGCAAGAAGACAGCATATAACCCAAGCAAAACCTTTCCTAAGCTATTATAACTACTTTCCTAACTAATCACAAGATAAGCATTCCTATCTCGTCCAAAGATCATTTCTAATAAGATCTGTAGAAAGAACGTTCTGAAATTCTGCAGCATTTTAAATAAAATTTTTGTGTCAATTAAGAAGACTACGTACACTAACTACTGCAAGAAACACTAACTGGTTATGCAGGCAGCAAGTGCACAAACAGAAAATGCTGCTGATGTGAAATATATATTTTCTGCTCTTCAGGAGTGGCTACATTAACAAGTGATGACAACACGATGGAATATGAGAAGACAGCTAAGCTATAGTAACTACTTTCCTAAGCTATCATTATAATTACTTTCCTAACTAATCACAAGATAAGCATCCCTATCTCATCAAAATAATCATTTCTGATAAGATGTGTAGAACCCGAAAGATGATACATTCTGAGTATTGTAAATATTTTTTCTGTGTCAGTGGAGTTATTGAGAAGGCTACATTCACTCAAGAATCTGCTCTTCAGGAGTGGCTACATTAACAAGTGATGACAATCCAATGAAATATGCAAGTAGGCAGCATATATTCTAACTACTTTCCTAAAAGGTAGTATAACTAATTTCTTAACTAATCACAAGATATGCATCCCTATCTCATCAAAACAATCGTTTTTGATAAGATGTGTAGAACCCGAAAGATGATACATTCTGCAGAGCATTGTAAATACTTTTTCTGTGTCAGTGGATTAATTGAGAAGGCTACATTCACTCAAGAACACATTCACTGCTAATGCAGGCAGAAAAGCTCACAAAAATATTTCTCTGCTCGTACAGATGACAATCCAACGAAATATGCAAGAAGACAGCAAATATTCTAACTACTTTCCTAAATGCTAGTACAACTGATCACAAGATAAGCATCCCTATCTCGTCAAAATAGTCATTTCATTAACAAGTGATGACAACACGATGAAATATGAGATGACAGCTAAGCTATAGTAACTACTTTCCTAAGCTATTATAATAATTACTTTCCTAACTAATCACAAGATATGCATCCCTATCTCATCAAAATAATCATTTCTGATAAGATGTGTAGAACTCGAAAGATGATACATTCTGCAGAGCATTGTAAATACTTTTTCTCTGTCAGTGGATTAATTGAGAAGGCTACATTCACTCAAGAATCTGCTCTTCAGGAGTGGTTACATTAACAAGTGATGACAATCCAACGAAATATGCGGCAAGAAGGCAGCCAATATTCTAACTACTTTCCTAAAAGCTAGTATGATAATTTCTAATCACAAGATATGCATCCCTATCTCATCAAAACAATTGTTTTTGATAAGATGTGTATAACCCGAAAGATAATACATCCTGAGCATTGTAAATAATTTTTCTGTGTCAGTGGATTAATTGAGAAGGCTATATTCACTCAAGAACACATTCACTGTAAATGCAGGCAGAAAAGCTCACAAAAATATTTCTCTGCTCCTACAGGAGTGGCTACATTAACAAGTGATGACAATCCAACGAAATATGCAAGAAGGCAGCAAATATTCTAACTACTTTCCTAAATGCTAGTATAACTAATCACAAGATAAGCATCCCTATCTCGTCAAAATAGTCATTTCATTAACAAGTGATGACAACACAATGAAATATGAGAAGACAGCTAAGCTATAGTAACTACTTTCCTAAGCTATTATAATAATTACTAATCACAAGATAAGCATCCCTATCTCATCAAAATAATCATTTCTGATAAGATGTGTAGAACCCGAAAGATGATACATTCTGCAGAGCATTGTAAATACTTTTTCTCTGTCAGTGGATTAATTGAGAAGGCTACATTCACTCAAGAATCTGCTCTTCAGGAGTGGTTACATTAACAAGTGATGACAATCCAATGAAATATGCAAGAAGGCAGCAAATATTCTAACTACTTTCCTAAAAGCTAGTATGATCATTTCTAATCACAAGATAAGCATCCCTATCTCATCAATGTCCAATAAGATGTGTAGAACCCAAAAGATGATACATTCTGAGCATTGTAAATAATTTTTCTGTGTCAGTGGATTAATAGAGAAGGCTATATTCACTCAAGAACACATTCACTGCTAATGCAGGCAGAAAAGCTCACAAAAATATTTCTCTGCTCCTACAGGAGTGGCTACATTAACAAGTAATGACAATCCAACGAAATATGCAAGAAGACAGCATACATTCTAACTACTTTCCTAAATGCTAGTATAACTGATCACAAGATAAGCATCCCTATCTCGTCAAAATAGTCATTTCATTAACAAGTGATGACAACACGATGAAATATGAGAAGACAGCTAAGCTATAGTAACTACATTCCTAAGCTATCATTATAATTACTTTCCTAACTAATCACAAGATAAGCATCCCTATCTCATCAAAATAATCATTTCTGATAAGATGTATAGAACCCGAAAGATGATACATTCTGCAGAGCATTGTAAATACTTTTTCTCTGTCAGTGGATTAATTGAGAAGGCTACATTCACTCAAGAATCTGCTCTTCAGGAGTGGTTACATTAACAAGTGATGACAATCCAATGAAATATGCAAGAAGGCAGCAAATATTCTAACTACTTTCCTAAAAGCTAGTATGATCATTTCTAATCACAAGATAAGCATCCCTATCTCATCAAAATAATCATGTCCAATAGAATGTGTAGAACCGTCTGGAAATACGATACATTCTGAGCATTGTAAATAATTTTTGTGTGTGGATTTTATGAGAAGGCTACATTCACTCAAGAATACATTCACTGCTTATGCAGGCAGAAAGCTCACAAAAATATTTCTCTGCTCTTCAGGAGTGGCTAGCCACATTAACAAGTGATGACAATCCAACGAAATATGCGGCAAGAAGGCAGCAAATATTCTAACTACTTTCCTAAAAGCTAGTATGATAATTTCTAATCACAAGATATGCATCCCTATCTCATCAAAATAATCATTTTGTAGAACTGGAAAGATGATACATTCTGAGCATTGTAAACAATTTCTTTGTGTCAGTGGATTAATTGAGAAGGCTACATTCACTCATGAGTACATTCACTGCTTATGCAGGCAGAAAGCTCACAAAAATAGTCCTCTGCTCTTCAGGAGTGGAAACATTAACAAGTGATGACAATCCAGCGAAATATGCGGCAAGAAGACAGCATATATTTTAAGCTATTGTAACAAATTTCCTAAAAGCTAGTATAACTAATTCCCTAACTGATCACAAGATTAGGATCCCTGTCTCATCAGAAAGATCATTTCTAATAAGATGTGTAGAAAGGTGATACGTTATGAAAATCAGCAGCACAATGAAATATGAATATGCAAGAATACAGCATATAACCTAAGCTATTGTAACTACTTTCCTTACTAATCACATCCATACCTAAATCAAAAGATCATTTCTAATCAGATGTGTCGAACCAGCAAGGTGATACGTTCTGAAAATCAGCAAAATTTTGTGTCGATCAAGAGGACTAAATTCACTAACTAAAGCAAGAATACATTAACTGCAGCAAGAGAAAAAATGCTTTTCTGCTTCTCAGGAGTGGCTACATTAACAAGTGATGACAACACGATGAAATATGAAATATGCAAGAAGACAGCATATAACCTAAGCTATTGTAACTATTTTCCTAAGCTATTATAACTGATTTCCTAATTCACTAACTAAAGCAAGAATACATTAACTGCAGCAAGAGAAAAAATGCTTTTCTGCTTCTCAGGAGTGGCTACATTAACAAGTGATGACAACACGATGAAATATGAAATATGCAAGAAGAAAGCATATAACCTAAGCTATTGTAACTATTTTCCTAAGCTATTATAACTGATTTCCTAACTAACTAATCACAAGATAAGCATCCCTATATAATCAAACGTTTGTAATAAGATATGTAGAACCGGATAGATGATACATTCTGAAAATCAGCAGCATTGTAAATAATTTTTCTGTGTCAGTGGATTAATTAAAAAGGCTACATTCACTCAAAAATACATTCACTGCTTATGCAGGAAGCAAGCTCATAAAAATGCAAGCAAGAAGACAGCGTATAATCTAAGCTATTGTAATGACTTTCCTAAGCTATTATAACAACTTTCCTCACTAAACAGAATATCAGCATCCCTATCTAATCAAAACATCATTTCTAATAAGATGCTTAGAACTGGGATAGGTTCTGTTCACAAAATCAGCAGCTATACAAGAAAATTTACCATCACAAAAGAGCATAAAGAAATCTTTCAAACAGGCAGCAAGTCTGTCTTAAAATGATACAGGCAGTGAGCCCAAAAGATACTATAAAATTTTTATTCAAGGCTACAATCCATGCAGGGATACAAATATTTGTTATCCCCATTTCATCTGGCAATACATAGTGACTATAAACATGTAACTAATAAAGAACTTTTGTCACTTTTGTTGCTATGTTCTACCAAGCAGTGGCAAAGCATATCATGTAGGCAGCAAGTGTACAAGAGGGTTGTGTCTTTTAAGGATTGCATCTTGAGAATGAGAAACAAATGAGAAGAGCTATTCTATATAAACTAACTACTCTATTCATGATTTCTGATAAGAAGATTTGTGGACAGGATTCAATTTCATTAAGAAATAGTAGCCCTGCCCCAACTACAAGAAGATATGAAATTCCAGTGCAACTTCAACGGAAGATGCTTCTGAGGAATCGCCGTTAGCACATTAATGGTAACAAGCCATGCAACCGCAATGGATAAATGTGACTCAGGTATTTATTCTTCATTTTTATGCCTTGCATTAACCACAACCAGCAGTTGTAGAGCACATAATGTGATCATGTGACTAACACTAACTAACTTATACAGTGCAGCAAAACGATGGTCCACCCTGCAGAGCACTGTTTCACCTAAACTACTTACTCCTATTCATTATTTCTAATAAGAAGCGACAAGCTTGAACAAGATTCAGTTTTAATATGACATAGAAGCCCAGGAAAAAGACAAAATGCAATTCCAATGCAATTGTAATTGAAGGACCCTCAACAAACCCAAAGATATTACCAACACATGGTAATAAGCAGGCAAGGTGCAAGGTAACACCAAAAAGAGGTTCTTTCTATACAATAGAAGGACTCAAAAATAGTACCAGTACATGGTAATAAGCAGGTATGGAGCAAGGCACATCACGCCTTCTCATGTTTTGTATACTTATCTGCTGCTACCAGAGAAATGGAAACATGGTTCCTCTGTGCAATATATAAATGGGGCTGAGATAACTATTTTAATTTTAAGAAATAATTAATATTGTAGCCAGTGATATTCCAAAATGCTATTCAAGCTGCACAATGAGAGTGCCATTGTATTGTACAAGGTACCTAAAATACCTACGTTTATTCTAATAGTGACAAGCTGGAACAAGATTTGGTTTTACTATGAAAAAGAAGCTCAGGAACAAGATAAAATGCAATTCGAGTGCAATTATAATTAAAGGTCAGCACCCCAAAGATACTACCAGTACATGGTAAAGGAGCAAGGCAACAGAATACTTCCATTTTCCAAGCATGAATGACTGACACGAATGTATTACATAGTGAGCAAGAATATCCTAAACATTTCTGATATTATCCCAAATTAACTGATAATAAAAACAATGACGTGGTTTTTTTTAAGATCACATTCACTAAAGATAACTATTTACAAATCAGTAAGAAAAGAATATCCATCCAAACTTAGCTGATGATATGCGATAATGCAATTGAAGCTCCACAATGAGGATGCTAAAGTCCTGATTTTGATATTTTCTATGGTAGGTATGCTGTTGCTAAGCACATGATGTAGGTAAATATGAAACTCCTTATTTACTATGCTACAAGACACTTATCGAAGTAGTAAGGAAATGGTTTCGAATTTTCAAATTGAATCCTGCAACAGTAATAGAAAATCCTGATGCCAAATCATCTAATCTGGACTGAGGGGTGCAGGATATTAAATTTAATAACAGGATACAAAGTCAAACTTGACAAGAAAAGCATTACTGGTATGCAAGGAGAAACATATATGTAACTCAGATTTTTGTTTCCTGACTGTAAGGTTTTGTACCCAGCAAAACGGTTGTAATACCAAGCAGAGACAAGAACCACAAAGATGGGTACAATAGCTGGGTGACAACAAAACATTAAACAGTTTTGAACCCAAATACCACTTTCTTTCTATTGTTCAGGTCTTGTTTTTTTATTGTTCAGGTCTTGTTCTCAGGCATTTAAACAGCAATAATGCTGAATTCTTTCACAACAATTGTACACTTTCATTTGTCCAACTGGAGTGTAGGGGTTTTTTTACCTACATACCTACATACTTAGACAGTGATCTCAGCAATTTGGCACATGTAGTAAAACACCCTGACTTATAATGGCACATATGTCCTCTATTTCTTCTCAAACATCATTGGTGTGTGTCACATCCACTTACAAATGCACTTAAAAATGGATTGTTTACAGCTACATGTGCAATCCCAGCTAATATATGCTGCCATCAAAAACTATAATTTTTACCACCATTCACTCCATTAATCCTTGAGATAGATGCACATACCTGGGTTGTGGTATTCATATGTGGTAGGTAATATGGAGGTATATCTGCAACTTATACACAGTAGGAAAGTCCCGATCACCATATGAAAAGACATCCAACTTGGCATCATACGTCATGAGGCATGCCTGCCTAGTGTTTAGGAGTGAGGCATCTGCAGCAGAAAAATTGATTTCATTCTTCTTGCATCATACAAGCTGTTCCATAATGTGCCATAATAACTAATAGCATGCCATTAAAACGATCATTATTGTACCTCATCATCATGTACAAATATATAGATCCAAACTTTGTAAAGTGAACTTTTCCCCTTTTTGTAGATGCTTCTTTTTCTTTGCGCTAGACAGTATACTAGTGTATTTACATATGTCATTACTTGCCTTTGTGTATAATATATGTACATATTATTTTACTACAGATATAATCATAATTATATACAATTATACACTTTGTACTCACCTTAAGCCCCTTTCAGCACAGAGTGAAACAACAGGGTAAACACAGCAGTAGCATGCCATGGTAACAGCATGCCATGGTAACAGCAAATAGCAGTTTCAGCAAGTAGCAGCACGAACAGTCAATCAGCAGCACGAGCAGTCAATCAACAGCAAGGTAGCAGTTAAGTAGCACAGCAAGCCAGCAGTAGTAGGTAGATAGTAGTTAGAAGCAAGGTAGCAGTTAAGTAGCACAGCAAGCCAGCAGTAGTAGGTAGATAGTAGTTAGAAGCAAGGTAGCAGTTAAGTAGCACAGCAAGCCAGCAGTAGTAGGTAGATAGTAGTTAGAAGCAAGGTAGCAGTTAAGTAGCACAGCAAGCCAGCAGTAGTAGGTAGATAGTAGTTACAACTTTGGCCAAACCTGCGGTAGAAACAAAAAATAAATAAATCAAATATCCATAACTCCAACTCCACACAACATACTACTTACAACAATGGACCAATATATGAGTAGCTTCCAACCCACCCCCATGGTACAACCTTTTCAGGGACCACAGGTAGGTTACAGCAATGCAAAACAATGCCACACCACAACAGCACCGCCTACAGCCAAACATGTGGTAGAAAATATATTTAAATCAATGAACAAGAACAGACAATACTACTTACAACCGAATGCACCACAACATGGTTGGTAGATCCAGAAGTCACAGTAAGGCTGCCTCAACTGGTGAGGATGACTATGTGGCTGCTTCAACTGGTGAGGATGGCTATGTAGCTAGCAGTTCAACTTGTGGAAGGTAGATAGAGGTGGTGTCCAGCACGCAGATGAGAGAGGTAGATTCAGTATGCAGAGAGAGGTTCAGCAAGAAATCAGCAAAGGTTCAGCAGAGGTTTAGCAGAGCAATTTTTTGATTTTTAGATTTTTAGATTTTTTTTTTTTTATTTATTATTTTTTTTTATTTTTTTTTATTTTTTTGGGGGGGGGGGTATGCAAATGTAGGATAGCTGCAGCAGAGATGAGGAAGCAGTGATGCTCTCAGGTGGTCATGGTCTCACGTGGTGGTACGCCTCCTGGCTAGCCCTCAGATGGTGGTGGTATGCCTCTGCCTAGCCCTCAGTCCTCAGATGGTGGTGGTATGCCTCTGCCTAGCCCTCAGTCCTCAGATGGTGGTGGTATGCCTCTGCCTAGCCCTCAGTCCTCAGATGGTGGTGGTATGCCTCTGCCTAGCCCTCAGTCCTCAGATGGTGGTGGTATGCCTCTGCCTAGCCCTCAGTCCTCAGATGGTGGTGGTATGCCTCTGGCTAGCCCTCAGTCCTCAGATGGTGGTGGTATGCCTCTGGCTAGCCCTCAGTCCTCAGATGGTGGTGGTATGCCTCTGCCTAGCCCTCAGTCCTCAGATGGTGGTGGTATGCCTCTGGCTAGCCCTCAGTCCTCAGATGGTGGTGGTATGCCTCTGGCTAGCCCTCAGTCCTCAGATGGTGGTGGTATGCCTCTGCCTAGCCGTCAGTCCTCAGAAGGTGGTGGTATGCCTCTGGCTAGCCCTCAGTCCTCAGATGGTGGTAGTATGCCTCTGCCTAGCCCTCTGGTGGTAGTATGCCTGGTGTCCTCTGATGGTGGTGGTGATGTCTTCAGATGGTCACATAAACCACAGACCTCTCGACCCTCCTGTCCTGCCCTGCACACTCCTCAACACAATCCCTCCTCCCCCCCTTCCCACACATACATCATCTCCAGCCAACTCCTTCTCGACCCTGCCACCCGCCTTCCTTCCTCCATCTCCCACCTAACCGCCACTGTAACTACATCTGACCTCACCCTTCCCTGACACCCCTCACCCGCCCCCTTTGCACCCCTGCTCCCCCCATCCCCCAGCCCTCATAGGATCATAAATCACCTTCTCCGCCCACCAATGAAATGCAAAGTCCTTGATGGTATGGCCATTAATAAGGATCAACACTATTACTAATAAACATTCCACCTGGGTTATACATAACGTCCCACCTGGGGTATGAAAACAGCATAACGTTCCACCTGGAGTTGTGAAACAACACAGCATGGCTGCCCATGGTGGTGGCACACCTTTCCACTCCCCCTCACCTGTGCACTGCACAGATGTGCACCTCCTCCCCACCCCCATGGTCCATGCACCGCACCTGCTCACCTGTGTCCCATTGATGACCTCGCTTAGGGTCCTGTTCTATCCAAAGCTTTTTTACCATCCCATATGCCTATTTTAACTGCACTGCATGTAGTTAATCTACAAACCTTTACTGGAAATGACAAATAATGCTTTCAGAAGCGAATGTTTATCGAATTTTAAATGCTTCGACTCAACTACTAATATGCATATTTAGTCTGATTTTTGTACCGGACGATGACAGGTCACAGCAGTTATTCATCAATATCTTTAAGTAGAGGTTTGTTATGAGTAATTGCATGCATGCAGTTAAAATTGCACCAGGTACATCACATCATCCATACATGTACCTTACTTTATCAGAGCTGAACTTTACATTAACAGTGGAGTTTTGAGTGTAATGCTTTTACAGTTTTCGACCTAGCTGGGCCTAATTCTACATACAATGCAATAACCTATCTATCTCTACTCTTACCTAGTTCTAAACTGCAGTTTATATCGAACGCATTTTTTGACATTACAGATTAGGACAACTCTATTGTTAACATAAAGTGCAACTCTGATAAGGATTCAAGGGAGCACCATTTACAGTTTGGTAATGGTACCCGTGTTAATACTGGCATCTTAGCACCCCTATTCAACACCCGCCCTATACATGCACCTAAACAAATGCATATGTACATGTACCCACACACATGCACACACTACCCATGCACATGCACACACTACACATGCACATGCACACACTAGTTGGGTGTAGCCCGACCTTCGCGTATTGGCGCAAATCAAGGTATAGGCTTGATACCCGACCTTCCACCAATACGCAAAGATCGGGCTATGCCCAACTATGCACACACGCCCAACTATGCACACACTACACATGCACATATCACACATGCACATGCACCCAGCACACATGTATCCACATGCACCCCCCACACATGCATGCACATGCACCATCCCACATGCACTATGTGTGCTACAAAATGATGCCAGTATTACATCTGAGCAGAAGTCACTAAATGTGGACATGATGGCAGGCACCAGTGCAATGGTACCAGGGAGTGTAAGAGGGGTGCAGGAGGAGTGGCAGTGTACCACCCCATAGGCTAGCCACCACACACAAATATGTGTGTGGGGGTGAGCATATTCCCTGCCAACACACCTAAAAAGCCCACCCTTGCTGTGTTGTTCCACATTATCCCCCAGGTGGAGAGAAAACAAATTGGCCCCAAGGTGGGCAATATAAATTACCCCAGGTGGACAATACAAATTAACCCCAGGTGGAGACAACTACAATACTCACAAAGGAAAACTAGGCCATACCACAAGGACCCGGCATTCCACCTGAGAGAGGAGATCCAAGGAATGAGAGCTGAAAGATGAGACGAGAAGGGGGGCAAAGAAGGAGGGTGGGGGTGCATGGAGGAGGGAGGGCAGATGTGGGTAGTACAGCGATGGGGTAAGGAAAGACTGGTGACAGGATAAATGATGAAGGAGTGGCGGATCCGATTCAGGTCAGGGTTGAGTCGGGCAGGAGAAGTGGAGGGCCGGAATAGATGGTACCAGGAGGGGAGGGAGATATCATTGACTCTTACGTTTGAGGTGGACGCGGTAAGAGCCTCAATCTCCTGGCCTGTGGTTTAGAAGATGGTGGCATGGCTGAGGAAGATGGTGGCATGGCTGAGGAAGATGGTGGCATGGCTGAGGGAGATGGTGGCATGGCTGAGGTTGATGGCTTGGCTCGCTTCAGATAATGCAGTCTCACTGTCACTGGTCCAGGAGCGGATAGAGGCATTGCTGAGGCAGATAGTGGCATGGTTGAGGCAGATGGTGGCATGGCTGAGGCAGATGGTGGCATGGCTGAGGCAGATGGTGGCATGGCTGAGTGAGATGGTGGCATGGCTGAGGGAGATGGTGGCATGGCTGAGGCTGATGGCTTAGCTCGCTTCAGATAATGCAGTCTCACTGTCACTGGTCCAGGAGCGGATAGAGGCATTGCTGAGGCAGATGGTGGCATGGCTGAAGCAGATGGTGGCATGGCTGAAGCAGATGGTGTTGCTGGTGAGGCTGATGGTGGCATTGATATTGGTGAGGCTAGTGCTGGCTGAGGTGGTTTAGGTCGTGGAGGAAGTGGTAGCAGGGCTAGCCTCTTTCTCC
This sequence comes from Spongilla lacustris, assembly GCA_949361645.1. Classification (NCBI taxonomy): domain Eukaryota; kingdom Metazoa; phylum Porifera; class Demospongiae; order Spongillida; family Spongillidae; genus Spongilla; species Spongilla lacustris. Next base: position 6,934,287 of record OX442429.1, on the reverse strand, counting down.
GAGGCTTTGTCACCGGACCAGAGGGTACGAACATACAAACTGGTCTGTTCACCAACACAGTACTCTGGCCCGGTGACAAAAACCTACTCAAGGGTGTTACTGCTTCTGGTAGTGCCTCTTGGACTGGAGGCAGCGGCAGTGCCTCTTGGACTGGAGGCAGCGGCAGTGCCTCTTGGACTGGAGGCAGCGGCAGTGCCTCTTGGACTGGAGGCAGCGGCAGTGCCCCTTGGACTGGAGGCAGCGGCAGTGCCTCTTGGACTGGAGGCAGCGGCAGTGCCTCTTGGACTGGAGGCAGCGGCAGTGCCTCTTGGACTGGAGGCAGCGGCAGTGCCAGGTCTTGGACTGGAGGCAGCAGCAGTGCCTCTTCGAATGGTGCCAGCGGCAGTGCCTCTTGGACTGGAGGCAGCGACAGTGCCTCTTGGACTGGAGGCAGCGGCAGTGCCAGGTCTTGGACTGGAGGCAGCGGCAGTGCCTCTTCGAATGGTGCCAGCGGCAGTGCCTCTTCGAATGGTGCCTCTTCAACTGTAAGCTCTGCAGCAGGTGGAAGCATGGTAGCCTGTTGTTCCAAGGCTGCCACTCTGGCCTGGAGCGCTTGGATCATTGCCAGCAGATCCGGGCCTGCCTGACGATCTGCTGGTCCAGCCGGTGGTGGTGGTGGTGGTGGTGGTGCCGGCCTGGCTGGAGGTGCTTGCTCTAAAAGACAAAAAGCGGCAGATTACATATTAGTGATGTCACTAACATGTAATGATTAATATGTACAACATATATGTGCTAATATATTGATTAATACATTTCTAAGGCAGTAACATGTGAGTTCACCCCATACTGCAATGGGTGGGCATCCAATTTTTAAGCACTGACATATACATGTATTGGCATGTAACTTAGTCATAGACAGCTGGTCTTTTGGTGTTCAACAATGCACATACACACACATGCACATACACACATGTACATTCTATCGGCTCCAACCAATCATCCAACATTAATACCTCACATAAATCTGTGTTATCCGATTCATCCTCTAATTTCAGCCTTATACGTACGTAAAACCTTATTAAAATCAATTCAAAATATTGTAGTGTAAGCACAATTGAGTTACATAAGTTTGTGCCTTATGGCCATTTTCGGCTACTTTCAGTCGCTGAATGTTATGGTATCATATCACGTCACTTACAAAAGCTTTTCATAATTCTACCTGAAAACATGTACATGATCAACCCATGATAGAGTAGCAGGTAGCCTTAGAACATCAAGCTTCAGATATAGTAAGCACCTTCGCTCTTATCTGCTTATTAATTAGCTACATGTGGGTGCCATGCTACACAAATTGTGTATAGCATGGCAGGTTCCTATACAATTTAGCGTATACATGTATATCATTAATGATATGTAACTTAGTAACAAGGCTGAAATGCACAGCTATTTTAACTTCCAAACAAACAACATAATACTACATGCATAGATTCACTTCCCACATCTCTACTCAAGTCACACAAGTATATAATCACTTACGGCCAATTTGCCGAGGGGCATGGCGATTAATCTTGGGGTTCATGATGTCTGCAAACAAAATGCACATAGCTGAAGCATGCTGAATCATTTTTTAGATACATAGGGTATTCCACAATGTTGAACGGTTAACAATCAAAAAAAAAAAAAAGAGGAAATATAATTCCTTACATTCTATATGCATCTAACAGAATTCAATGCAAACAATGGATGCCAGGGCAGTGGGGATATACTGCAAGTCAGGCAATAAAAACTTTAATAAGTAGTACTAATTTCTTCAGTGAAATACTTGCTTACCTGCAGTTACATGCACACTTCTTGCCACTCTAACAAACACTGCAAGCAGACTATGAATGTACAAACTACAAAACCACGTATAACTTTGGCACTTGTGCAATAGTGCATCCATACCACAAGTTTATCGCATGACATACCTCACTGGCGATTGAAATTAGGCCACCTCCCCAAGAATACTGAAAACATATGATCACTAAGAGAACTTTCATATCGGGGAATCGTTTCCCCCTAATCTTATCAATGTGTAGGGCTTAGTAAGTTTGAATTCAGTTCAACTTTTAGTGCTTCATTTGTTATCATGTTGATTTTTTTGTTCTGAAATCGGTACCTACATGTTCCAAAGCCTATTTATATTCCTTTCTTAAAATACACCGTTCTTCAAGCTGTTTATCCGTTCTACACGGATTTAGTGAGTGAACTTAATAATGCACTCAAAGTTAGTCAGGGTTTGCAACCGCCCATGGCCATCGACTATAACAGAAAAAAGGATATCTTAAATCAAGTCCTAAAAATTAAATGATCTTTTTTTTAACTAGCCCTAAACAGTGATAAAATCATGGATTTAAAAACATTCTCTATCTACGATATTGCCGCTTAATTTGACCGCTACATCAGTCGCAATATAGTTCCTCGATGCTGCCGAGGACTCGTGGACTTTGGTCTTGCAATGATATGAAATGAAATCGCTTATTTCCCCCCCCCCCCCCCCCCCCCCCTTCCCCCCCAGCTTCTGTGACCCCTGAGTATCTACCGAAACTATAATACATAGCGAATGCTAAAATTGCGGCTATATAAAATTAAATACCACAAACCGCGCATATACATTTTCAGAGGCGGCGGAGGGTGTCCATATTTGGGGGGGCAGTGGTCAACAAAAAAAAACCAAAAAAAGTAATCATATTCATACCATACATCGTGACCCTCCCTCCGCCCCCACCGGAAAAACAAATGACCCGTGTTTCACGGACCATTTTAATCGGTGGGAAATGTCCCGAATTCGCTGCATGATCATTTAATTCCTTGGCTACATCCTCCAGATTAATGCATTCTGCTGGCTCTTTATGCACATGCAAGATGAAGCAGTTATTAAATCGTATTTCTGTCATGGAGGTAGCAGCATGGAGGATCTCAAATAGGTGAACAGTTGTCTCATCGACAAAATTATGTCTACTTGGTCGTTGTCAACTCTCTCTTGTAGTTTTCAAGGGTACTGCCTCGACAACTCACAGAGTTACTCTCTTCGAATTCGTTCCCCCAATTCAAAACCGCACTTTGTAACGGCGGTACCTTAATCACCTGTTAACGCTCCAACACAGCTTTCAGTATCGTTCTTCCGAACGGACCATGATCCATGCCATAGAACTTGCCTCCACACCGATAAATAAGTCATTCACAGTTTAATAGCCCATTTTTGACGATTACAATGGACTGGGGACCATGGGAAGTCGTACTTATCCTGGTCCCCAGTCCTTTGTATCGATCGAGGTCTGGCTTGCGAGACTAAGTAACCCTATTTAAACTCACAGTCACTGACAGTACAGCAATCTCGACGAACACGCGCTCGCAATAAGAACCTGATGGTAGCGCGCAAGGGGGGCTGAGCCCCCCCACCTCGATATTTGGGGGGCAATTGCCCCCCCAGCCCCCCCCCCCCCCCCTGCTCCGCCGAGCCTGAATTTTTTTAACATATACAGCATCGTGGGAAAAAAACCTCTTACTTGCGCTGAACATTTCACAACGAACCCAAAACCATTACGGCTCGATTGATATATTAATGCAAAAAGAGGATGCGCGCTATTAAGAAACATAACGCATTTGGAATATTTATGACCAAAGTCTCAACGACACACATACTTCAAATGAGAGAGTAGTTCGGCTTGCTAGACGCACGTTTCATAATGAGGCATGGACATTACTACTGTACATGTATGATTTTTTTTATAATCACGTGCGCCGTGAAACGCGCTCGATTCAAATATAACACCGCTTCGCTCTTAGAAACATCACAGTAACACCGGTATAAACACTTACTGTGGGAATCCTCCAAATGCTTAATATATCTTCTTCCTTGGAGGTAGCATCTCTTCTCCACATCCTTTTTTTCGGCTTGTACATCAAGCTGTTTTCTACAGCCTTGCCACTTGAAATATTCATCACATCTGCAACACCGCAGTCCTCTCTCTTCACCTCTTTCAAACAACGCAACCAACTTATCTCGAACATAACAGGCTGTCAACTGTAATAACAGAGGCAGGGATTGCATAAATCAATGATGACGATTAGCGCTACCAAATACTGCACACTTTTGAAGACAGTAAATACATACGCATTCAAAACTTACAACACTTCGATCCATCACTAAAACGTACTAACAAAAATTTGAAAACGTGGCCTTTTATGCATGCTGCTCACGTGAATTGGTGTCCAATCAATAAATTGGAAGACCTTTGCAGATTTCTATGAATATCTGAAATGCAACCTTGCTATGTCAAAACGCGTGAGACAGACAGACAGACAGACAGACAGACAGACAGACAGACAGACAGACAGACAGACAGACAGACAGACAGACAGACAGACAGACAGACAGACAGACAGACAGACAGACAGACAGACAGACAGACAGACAGACAGACAGACAGACAGACAGACAGACAGACAGACAGACAGACAGACAGACAGACAGACAGACAGACAGACAGACAGACAGACAGACAGACAGACAGACAGACAGACAGACAGACAGACAGACAGACAGACAGACAGACAGACAGACAGACAGACAGACAGACAGACAGACAGACAGACAGACAGACAGACAGACAGACAGACAGACAGACAGACAGACAGACAGACAGACAGACAGACAGACAGACAGACAGACAGACAGACAGACAGACAGACAGACAGACAGACAGACAGACAGACAGACAGACAGACAGACAGACAGACAGACAGACAGACAGACAGACAGACAGACAGACAGACAGACAGACAGACAGACAGACAGACAGACAGACAGACAGACATGCACATGTACTTTACATACATACACACATGCGTACACATACTACACATGCATACACATATTACACACGTACCCAAAAATACACACCAACACAAATACATGCACACACGCACATGCCACTCATGCACACTACACATACCACGTGCACACACCACACACACACACACAATCACACAACATACACACCACACACATACTTATACACATACATACCTGCACACACACATACATGCATACACACGCACGCACAGACGAATGGACAGACATACATACATACACACACAAAAAACACACACATACATGTATATACATACAGGAAGAATACAATTGTACATGTACAGCGTACAGCAAAAGTTATTTTGGTCGAAGAGGAACGGACCTAAACTTACTTAACACTACTGACATACCTCGTTTAGCATCAGGCCAAGATATGTAATATGTAAGGCTTTTATCAACCAGCGCATACACCAAAGTCATTAAATATGTATACAAGCTAGGATATGTTTGTGAGGGTCTGTCTTGCTATTACATGTACCAATTTCTTCTATGCTTAGTACAGTGCTTCTTATACATATTCCCTTCCCTCCTCCTTATATAATCCATAATATTCCCTCCTCACATATCCCTCGCATTCCCTCCTCACACCCATACTTCCTCACATATCTTATTCCCTCCTTGATCCTCATACCAATCCATCCTCACATATTGCATTATGCTAAAGAGGATCTAAAGTGATGGGGGCACACAGATTCTATTGAGGAGTTTTAAACACCAGCTATCCTTAGTAGGATTGAGCCCCTTTGAACTTGTCCTGTGTCTATTGTAGTTTTTATGTGTATCATACTCATTGTGACTATACACTGCTGCCTGCAGTGTATAGTCACACAGTAACTCACACAGCTTTTACACATGCACATAACAGATACATGCAGAATGCTCACCTTTCGTACACAGCAGAGACAATACCAACCTGTCAACTAACACACAAATATAAATATGCAGACATGCACACAACATGCACACACATCACACACACACAAATACACACAGCTTTTACACATGCACATAACAGTTATGTGCAGAGCACACACACCTTTCACACAGTACACATTCACAAACCTGTCAACAAACACACACACAAACATAAATATGCAGGCATGCACACTGCACACACATATATACATATAAACTCACAAACATAGTCAGGACATAGGTTAGTGGTCCTATGTATGACTTGAAGTGATAAGCAAAACACCTGATTCCACTATTGCGGATGTACCATATCGACTTTGTAATATTTCATTGCAACTGTACGTATATATGTCATACACGCATACAATAGAGTACAGTCACATTTAGGGAGAAGAAACAGTGAACAGTTTTAATGTCCACACAAGACACCAAGACTATACTACATGCAACGCCATTCAACATTTCAGTGGGTTTAATTGCTCAGTGAAGCCACATTGACCATTCCATTTTTTCAAACTGACAATTCATCCATCATCCATTCCAACTCCAAGCAGCATGTAAACACCTTCTGATTTATTAGACTGAGTAATGTTCAGTGAGTTCAGTGGTTTGGCTGACAAGATAGGAAAAAACATGTACCTCCAGATAGAGGTCACCAGCTAGGAACTGATGTCCCTCGAATAGCTAGATAGATTTCAAGCAGCAGACAGGGGTGCAGGCAGTCAGGCACTCACAAATACACACGCACACATAAAGACACAACCATAAACACATACAGACACACACACATGCACAAACAAACATTTGTACAATGGTACAACATATTAGGGGATGAGGCATGTACATATGTGTACTTCGTGTGTATGTCTGTATGTACGTGCATGTAAATGAGCAAACAAAGCCCAAGTTTCTAGTGGAATCAGTACTTTATCTTGCTGTGTGTTAGTAATGTGGTGGAGATTATATACAGCATGTGTTCTCACAACACTCACACGTACATACAGCTACATATATACATGTAAACATACATACATACGTACGTACATACATACATACATACATACGTACGTACATACATACATACATACATACATACATACATACATACATACATACATACATACATACATACATACATACATACATACATACATACATACATACATACATACATACATACATACATACATACATACATACATACATACATACATACATACATACATAAATACATACATACATACATACATATATACATAAATACATACATACATGCATGCAAGCATGCATACATACATGCATACACACACGTACACATGCAACACACACATACATACACAACACACACAACACACATACACATACACACAACACACACACACAACAAATTCACGTACACACATACACACACGTGCACACATACACACACATACACACACACGTACACACAATACAAAACACGTACACACAGAACACACATATACATGCAACACACAAACACATACACGTACCCACATACAGACACGTAACACAAACACATACACACAGAACACACCCATATGCACGCAACACACAGGTACATATGTACATACATACACGTACCCACATACGCACACGTAACACAAACACATACATATCTACATACATATATATATGCACGTACCCACATATGCACACACAAACACATACCACACAGAACACACACATATGCACGCAACACACAGGTACATACATGTATGTACGTACACACACACAAACATGTATACTCCTCACTGATGCTGTTGGTGTGGTGTGATCTTCTGAAGGCCATGTGCCCAACTCCTCTGCCCTGCCATGTTGCTTAGCTGATCTGCTCCAAGTCTAAGGCATGCCTAACTGTGGGTAACCAACAGAAATGTCTATATATCTATGGTCTGGGTGGTGCACATTTGAATACAGTACACGTGTATCACTATGTTCTAAGGTATGCACATGTCTACCCCAAACATCCACGAACAACAGCAAATAATTACGTATCTATGGTCTGCATGGTGAATTTATTTAATACAGTGTATCACTGTGTGGTAGGACCATCTCCAGAGCACAGTGACACCTAGGGGTCGCTAGGGCTGGCCCATCACAATGACATGACAGTATCAGATGTGATCTATTGTCGTGAATGTACATATGTTTGCAGCTTACAGCAGCAAAAAAATAATGCCGTGCATTTGGTCACTGAAGGCAGTGGTCCACGTCCGTACTGAGGATAGCTCTCCACACTTCTGTTTCTGCTGCATGCCGATGCGGTTTGCGCACTAGATTAGCTATCATGAATACATGTATCGACATTCAAGCAAGCATATATACCTACGACTTGGTCCACGTACGTACTGGTCGGTTCTACTCCACACTTTTGCTTCTGTTGCCTTTGGGCGGTTTTCGGAAGCGTGCGACGTAGTAGGCCTATAGGTATCGTGCGTGCAGGTTCGGTTGTATAGTCGAGTCAGTATGCAACATAGGCTTACCGTTCGGCTGGGTGGAGTCGCCGGACACGCAACGAGAAATGAAGCCAGTCACATGCAGGTAACGACTCAGAAAAAAGTCGACCGGCCAGCGAACGTCACGGGGGGGGGGGGGGGGGGGGGGGGGGAAGCCGCAACTGTGGTGGGTTCAGCCTCTCGAGCGCGCTAGAATAGCTGAAGTCCTTGCGCTGCTTCAGGGTAGTAGTACAACGGCTCTTTCCAATTACATTGAAACAGCTGATATGATTAGGTCCACGCCCGCTGCGAATATTAACCAATTAAGCACCTAGCTCACTTAATTTAGTCCATAACATTAACGACGCCTTAGTACCTTGGGAAAAAAAAAATTGTTTGAATCGGCTTGTAAATTATGAATCACCTGGTTTCACAAAGTAACAAGGCAAGTACTAGTACACAGAGAAAGCAGTTAGTAAAACGTTACCTCCAGATGACTTTGTGTGAAAAAGAAACCTGAACTTGTTCTTCGACGTTTTGTTGTCAATACGTTACTACTCGATTTTATGTGTGAGTTATGGACGTCGGAATACCGGTATTAAAGTTGCTTTATCAGGTGTGGCAGTGTACAGGGAGGGAGTGGCACTGATTCAGAAGTGTGAGGACTGCCTAGTTTTCTGGTGAGTTGGCCATTGCAGATAATATGCATGAGCAGAGGGCTTCAATATTGGAGGGCTGTAATATATATGTAAAAATACATGGTTAATTTTTGCCATGCGTCCATGACTAGTAGCACCTTAAGTATTTTGTGGACATGGTTTCCAACGAAAATCCCACCATAATAGCGTTGGTGACACACCAAATAAATCCAAGCAAGACTGGACTCTCTTGATGCACCCTTTTTGACAGTCTCTGTGATAAGCTTTCTCTGATCCTCCTTTAGAACAAATGATGGGTTGGAAAAAAAAAAACTCACTTTTCTCCTCTCATGCCAGAGTTCAAGGTGACTTCCAATGAATGGTGTGAAGTTGCCAGCAGAAATTGAACATTAGGTTGCTAACTGTTGAAGGGTTTTCTCTTCAAGATGCACTGTTTCCAAATCACTAATCATTTTGTTTAAGTGGCTTGGAATACTCGTCAAATTGGGGTCTATGTCAATTCTGTGGCAATATAGAAAAAGAGCTTCAGGAATATACCTTGAGTGATGTGTAAGCCAGGAACACAGACCTGCAAGTAAGTCAGATATCAGAATACATTTTAAAATAGTTGTGATCATATATGGTACCTGAGAGAGGGGGGATGTTAAAGAATGGCTCGTTAATGCATTCTCGATATCTCTTGCAATAAACTGCTGATAGTCAGTTAACATTGGGTCCAAGGAACAGCGGGCACACAGACGACTAGTGTCCATAACTGATCTAGTGTCACTAGGCACCACAGGCATGGTTGTTTTCCTGTGATACAATATATGCCTATAATATCCAGCTTACCACTTGCACTGGTCAGAGCAGTAGATACAGATAATCATGGTCACCACTGAGGAAAGGCTTCAGTGCATACATCTTAACAACTTACTTCCACTTCATGGTGTGAAGTGCAGTCACCTCAGCTCTGAACCTGTGCAGTGCCACATGGAGCGCGTGTGTCATCAGTCTCAAAACGTGAAAACACATATGTATTATGCACAGAATTTGGCGTGTGTGTGTTCATGATTTGAAAATTCATTTGGAATAAAACACCCCATAGTAGTGTGTGTGTGTGTGTGTGTGTATGTGGTGTGTATGTGTGTGTGATGTGAGTGTGTATGTGTGTGTGATGTGAGTGTGTATGTGTGTGTCAGTGTGTTGTTTTGGGTGAGTGCATTGTTAAACGCATGTTACTGTTGGGCAGTAAGTTATCATCTTACAACATCTACAATGGCATTATTGATGATGATCCATTGTGTGTATGACAGGCTAGCCCTATGCAATAGTCACTTCAGCTTGGTAGCATGTGTTATGCGTACTGTTTGTGTGTAGTGTGGGTGTGTACATCATGTCTTTCAATGGCTGGTATCCCTCACTGCAGTTTGAAGGTGTGTTGCGGAGTGCTTACTTCTAGGAACAGCATACCCACAGGAAGCCTGAGAAGAACCAGACTGGGTCCATGGCTATCATTGTCCACTTGAGGGTGTTGCAGGCCATGCTTATGGTGGCAGCCTACAGGGGACATGCTGTGCTCTCAGTAGTGTCCCCAAGAGGTGGCACACAATATTTCAACTTGTGTGCATAGGGGGAGAGAGAAGCCATAGATTTGGTATACTTCATGAAGGGGTACTATGGAGACCACTTTCCAATTCAGCAGTGAACCTATTTATTTGTCAACCATGCAGTAGAGTTGGTGCAAGGTGCAGTTGTACGTACATGTACCATGTACTGTATCATTAAACAATTGACCTTAGATCTAGGTTAAGGATAATGGCGGCTAGATTACATCACTGCTACGTACAGACATGATCTATCCACAGCTGTGTCTGTTGGATCTGGGGCCAATACTAGAGAGGGAGAAATTTAACCTGCCCTGCAACAAATTCCAAAACTATGGTAAGGCTCTTTGTAAGTTTATAGTAAACCAATAATAGAACACATACAAGCTTTTACATTGTGGCACAAAATCTCTAAATACAATTTTCCTGCCATGGAAGATGGCAGCACACAATCAGTCATCTTCCCACTCATCGCTATCAACACCTTCTTGTTTAGACTGGGGAAGAGGCTTCTCATCCTTGTCCCCCATCTTAGTTATCATGGCACTAAGCAACTGCAGGGAAGGAGGGATGATGTAATGTATGACAGAAGAGGGGGAGGAGGGGAGGGGCAAGGGCAGAGAGGTGCAGACCGTACTTCATCCTTCTTCTCTTGATCTGTCTTGTACTGTTTGCTAAAGCTCTGGTACTTCTTGGCCACAGGGGCAGCCTCCTTCAGACCTTCACTCACTGCAGTGTGTGTGTGTTATACATTGTGTCACATGACTATGCATGTGATCGCGGACAGCACACATACATAGCTTCATCCCTTCAGGGCGAAGGGAGATGGTCCTCTGTGCCTTGTTGCCGCCAGAAAGCCACTCATCTGCAGTCATGACTGGTTCCCAGGCCACAACAGTGTCAGGAAAGAGATCATCTTGGAAAAACTCAGTCTACAATAGAGTAGTAAACTTTAATAAAATGGCTATCCACACACACCAGTGGCAGATCCAGGAATAGGGCTGGGGGGGGGGGGGGGATGGGGTGGACCCATACAGTACCCCTCTCGTCCAGCTAGGGGTATATGGAGTGCTATAAGCCCCCGCATTGGCAGTAGTGGCACCCCTTATATCTCTACCATTAGGCACACACCCCTTATATCTCTACCATTAGGCACACACCCCTTATATCTCTACCATTAGGCACACACCCCTTATATCTCTACCATAGGCACACACCCCTTATATCTCTACCCCAGGAACCCCATAGGCACACACCCCTTATATCTCTACCCCAGGAACCCCATAGGCACACACCCCTTATATCTCTACCCCAGAAACCCCATAGGCACACACCCCTTATATCTCTACCCCAGGAACCCCATAGGCACACACCCCTTATATCTCTACCCCAGGAACCCCATAGGCACACACCCCTTATATCTCTACCCCAGGAACCCCATAGGCACACACCCCTTATATCTCTACCCCAGGAACCCCCTAGGCACACTCACACACATACCCACATATATGTTTACCTTCACCCTGGGTACTCTGAGTGTGAAGGGTTCAACAGTGGCCTGACATAGCCGCACACCCCTGGCCACCTCAACCAGTTTCACATCGCACTCTGTCTTGGGCAAGAAGCTGATTGCCTGCACCAGAAGGAAAAATTTTAAAACAAGACCGGTGTGTGCGTTGTGGTCAGAACCTGGTGAGGGGAGCCACAGGGGAAAGGTGTCACTTCAAAGAGGTATGGGTCTTGGTCTGCCACATACTCATAAGCCAATATGGTGTGGTCACCCTGGCAACCATAGGAGGTAACAAGTTCACCAATTTAATTGCCCCTCCCTCCAGGGGGTCCAAGGGTGATATGACTCACCTTGCCTGTCAGGTACAGCAAGTGAGTGTCTGGGTCATAGAAGGGCATCAGGGTAGCTGGAGATATGTTGGTTCCAACCACAGACAGCGGCGCCTTCATGTCACCCACACTGTACACACTAAGCGTGCGCAAACTGTTCCTGCGAGGGTCATTGGTTGGTGGGAAAGAGGGAGAGAGAGGAATGTGTAATGCAGGAGTAGCACATGTGCATAGCACATTTCAAAGGGTGATGGTGTTATTTAAATGCTCCCAATAGCCACTGCCTCACTCAACTTGTTGAACCCGGATATCACAATGCGTTCCTTGTCCAACCAGAGCAGCCGCGCCCCTCTGCTACCTTCAGGTCCCTCCCCCTCCTGCATATCAAGGGGACATTGAGACCCCTCCCACATCATGAGGAGGATGGGACACACCCCCTCCCCTCCCCTCTTCCTTCCGCACCTTAATGGGTTGGTTGGATGCCCTAGGCTCGTACACCCTGATGCTGTGGTCTTTGCTGATGGTGGCCAAGTACTGTCCACATGGACTCCATGCCATTGAAAATAGCTGAGGAAAGTGAAATTAAAAGATATGCTACAGCAGCATAGGGGAATGAAGGTACCACCCACTGGTTCCTTCACAGGGTTCAGTGTAATGGCGACTTTTTTGGTGTCAACGTTCCATATGTACAGACGGCAGTCATATCCACTAGAGGCAAGGATGGACCTAGCCAGAGGGTGGAAGCTGAGGATGTTGGGCTTCTCCTGGTGGCCTGGGGAAGAGATGGAGGTAAAGAGGGAGGTAAAGAGGGGGGAGGGAGGGAGTCCTGATGGAAGTGATGTGGTGGGAGGAGGGAGAACAAACTGAATATGCACCTACCAATCAGGTAAAATTCTGGCTCAGAATAGGTTTGCCCAACACTATCTTTGGGGATCTTCCACACACGTATGCGTGCATCATCACATGCTACCAGCAGCCTTCTGTTGTCAAAGGGATCAAACACAAAGTCCATAACAGAAGCCACATTCTGCAAGGTGGGCAGGGCATCAGTGTCGAGACGACCAGCTTTGCTTAGCTGAGGGAGGGAGGGAGGGAGGGAGGGAGGGAGGGAGGGAGGGAGGGAGGGAGGGAGGGAGGGAGGGAGGGAGGGAGGGAGGGAGGGAGGGAGGGAGGGAGGGAGGGAGGGAGGGAGGGAGGGAGGGAGGGAGGGGAGGGAGGGAGGGAGGGAGGGAGGGAGGGAGGGAGGGAGGGAGGGAGGGAGGGAGGGAGGGAGGGAGGGAGGGAGGGAGGGAGGGAGGGAGGGAGGGAGGGAGGGAGGGAGGGAGGGAGGGAGGGAGGGAGGGAGGGAGGGAGGGAGGGAGGGAGGGAGGGAGGGAGGGAGGGAGGGAGGGAGGGAGGGAGGGAGGGAGGGAGGGAGGGAGGGAGGGAGGGAGGGAGGGAGGGAGGGAGGGAGGGAGGGAGGGAGGGAGGGAGGGAGGGAGGGAGGGAGGGAGGGAGGGAGGGAGGGAGGGAGGGAGGGAGGGAGGGAGGGAGGGAGGGAGGGAGGGAGGGAGGGAGGGAGGGAGGGAGGGAGGGAGGGAGGGAGGGAGGGAGGGAGGGAGGGAGGGAGGGAGGGAGGGAGGGAGGGAGGGAGGGAGGGAGGGAGGGAGGGAGGGAGGGAGCGAGCGAGTGAGTGAGTGAGTGAGTGAGTGAGTGAGTTGAGTGAGTGAGGGAGGGATGGAGGGAGGAGGGGGAAGGAGGGAGGGAGGGAGGATGGGGAGAGAGGGAGGGAGGGAGGTTTACACAGGATACAAACTAGATGAACCTTGCATCTTACATCAAAAACACCAATCTGGCCTCCAGGAACAGCTAACACCACTGCAACCAGCTCCTTGTTTGCCTGGTGAGGAAAAAAATGTCTGAATCCAGCTTGTTTTATCTTTCCCCCTCCCCTCCCAGTGTGGCAGTAATTAGTATCTCCTCATGCACCATCCCCATCTCTGAGGCTCCCCTCCCCCCACCCTCGATCTCTGTGGCTCCCCCTCCCTCCCTCCCCCCTTACCTGGAAGGCGTTGCTGTCTCCTGGCACGGTTGTGTTCATCTTGGGAAGCTTCTCGGTTGTGTTCATCTTGGGAAGCTTCTCGATGTGTGTGCTCTTGTGCGCAATGCGTCCCTCCACATGCCTCACCTTGGAGGATCGAACAATGTTAAGCGCTGCCTTGGGCTTGGGTGAGGACACGGTCTGGGAGGAGGCAAAGCAAAATCAAGGAGGTATGACTGACTGACACGTGAATACCTCATCAGGAGTAGCCACAGCCACATCTGATGCCTCTGGCTGGTGGGTTGAGGAAGAGCTAGACCGACCAACGGGCTCCTGCTTTGCAGGTGCAGCCATCTTTTCTACTGATGGCAACTTTTCAGGAACTGGCTTTTTCAGGAGCTGGCTTTTAGGAGCTGGCTTTTCAACAGCTGGTGTCCTTGCTGTAGGGGGTGTGGCTGGCTTGTCAGCAGCTGGCTTCACCTCCACAGCTTGGCTTCTTGTCAGCAGCAGCTGGCTTCTTCAAGTTTGCAGGATTCAAGCTCACCAAAGCTACCTGATGGTACACAGAGGAATGGCAGCTGCCCACACAGCAGGAGGTACTTCCTTGCCTTTTCATTAGCACCATCAAACCACTGCTGGGCAGTCATAGCTGGGGTACCACCAAGGGTGTCAGGAAACAGGTCAGCATGGAACTCAGATGTAGACTAGAGAAGTGTAGGATGAAGGGGAGGAGGCAAATGTAAGGTGAGGGGGAGGAGGCAAATGCTAGGTGTGGGTATAGGAGGCAAATGTAAGGTGAAAATGTAAGGTGAGGTGGAGGAGGCAAATGTAAGGTGAGGGAAGGAGGCAAATGTAAGGTGAGGGGAGGAGGCAAATGTAAGGTGAGGGAAGGAGGCAAATGTAAGGTGAGGGGAGGAGGCAAATATGAGAAGAGAGCAGGTGACTGTAGATGGGATATAAATGAGAGAAGCCAAGCAAGAACAGTTGCTGGGCAACATGACAAGGAGAGTGACAAGTGTTTAAAGGGTTAAGGGTTAAATGCAATACGGCACACAATCAAAGAAGTTAAGAACATGCCTTTCTTTGGACATGGTATCCAATGGGAATAATTGCCGCTTGAGCAAGCTGAGAAACCTGACTACCTGACATGCCATGACATCAACCGCTCGTTTGGGAACAGTTGCAAGGCCTTTGACCTAGGGTAGAGCACTGGCACACATGAGGGCCTGGGGAAAGAAAACATGATCACGAGCATGATGATGTCATCATGATGTGAGGTGGGTGGGGCACTCTGCAGTACCTTTTGACAGGTAAGGTGCTTTGTCCGTTAGCTCAAAGAAGTGGATGGTGGATTCACTCTGCGAGCATGCCCACTAATAAAAGCCTTTGTAACGTACACTCCAACGTAAACGTACCTTTGCTGCTGTGAACAGCAACTGGCTATCCTTGTCATAGAATAGCATTGGAGACCTGAACAAAAATTAACAAAAGCCTGACAACTCTGGAAGCTAGCCTCTCTACCCTCCCAACTCACCCTGTAGCACTCCCCAATGTCTGAAGTGCAACAGGCTTGGCCATATTCTGGATGTCCCACAGAGCCAGCTCGAAATCCCTTGTCTACGGAAAACCGTGATATTTCATATGAGATGGAGGAATGGGAAGAAGGCCAAGAGGGGGGGAGAAGAGGTGGAGAAGAGAGATGGAGAGAAGAGGTGTGGAGGAGAGGAGCGGGTAAAGGAATAAGAAAAAGATACTCACAACACCGTATCCTGCTGTTGCGATGAAGTTGGTATCACCTAGCCACAAAACTGAGGGCATCCTTGAGGGCTGTGTGAGCTGTTCCTTCCTGCAGGGACCGGATAAATAGGTGTGCAGGTGTGAGTACGGCAGTGTTTATAGGTATGCATGTGTGAAGTGAGACCACAGCAGTGTGCGCACTACCTTGATGCACTGGCCTGCTCGTGGATCAAAAATACGCAGCTTCCTTGTCTTTCCATCCTGAAAGGTTACGAGTAGGGAAGAGGAGAGATGTAGTGGTGGGGGGGGGGGGGGGGGGAGAAGGGAGAGTAGGAATAGATGAAAGAATACAGGCAAAGTGAGAATGACTGTTATCAGCCTTACTTTACAAATGCTGGCCAACAGGGTGCCATCCCCATGCCAGGAGATGCTCTGCACTGTGTCTTCATGGCCACCCATCGCTGCAAGTTACACAATGCTCATGGTTACATGTACTATTTTTAGTCAGTGCATCAATAGGTCACTTTAGAACAATAACAAAACACCACACACACAATAAACACAAACCACACACACAAATAAACACAAATCACACATACACACACACACACACACACATACACACCACAAAATATATATATCCCTCACCAGCTTTTTGCGCACACTTCTCGAGATCCCAAAGTTTCACGCAAGGGCCCGCAGACACGGCACACACCTTAATTTGCGACAGAAAGGAGCGGAGAGCAAAGTAATATAGGGAAACTTAGCCGAATGTAGGCCCCTACGTACGTTGTCCGCGGCAGGGTGAAACGCTATGTCCTCGACTCGAGACTTCAAATATAAGATATAAATCTGTTTAATACCTAGCTACGATTGATAATAGCCAAGCGTACCTCCATCGGACCAAGGGTAGCTGCCGCAGAGGAATAGACACCTTCAATGCCGCCATCTGGGATGCGCCATAGCTTAACGAGCCTGTCCTCCGCCCCCGTTGCCAGCAAGGCGTCGTCAAAGGGGGAGAAGGCAAAGTTGGTCACAAAGCCCGCGTGACCCGCAATTAACGGGAAACTGGAGAAAATGCCCAGGGGAAGGACCGCTATGCTCCCCTGACCTATACAAGAGTTCGAGAGCGTGTACGCGTGTGGAAAGAAGAAGAGGGGCTTTATAAGGAAGTGTCCTACACATTGACAAGACTGCCGCAGTAAATAAGGCACCACTCCAGTGGCTTACTGTTTGAGTCGTGGTTGAATGCTACGTACTGACAGCTGGAAGCAATGTGGTGTCCGTTGGAATTCAGGTTGGAGCCAACGTTCAGGTCATTGACCCCAAAACTTGGAGGGAAAACGTGTGTTAATTGGGTGGCACTACTCAGCAATGGTGCACTCGCCTCTTTCTTGTACACATAGCTAAAGGCGGTACGATACTTGGACGTCTTGAAGCGACTCGACATTGCGGGACCTTGGAAGGCGTGGCTAGTAGGCGCGGCCACGGGATATGTTGTTGACTTCCCACGCATGGAAATG